>PVJO010000433.1:0-243811 GCA_004026905.1 Hystrix cristata
AATCTATAGGCTGGGGATTTAGCTCAGTGATTAGAGTGCTTGCCTTGCAAGCACAAGGGCCTGAGTTCGATCCCCGGCAAAAAAAAAAAAAAAAAAAAATCTATAAATTCGAAGCTTTTCTTTTTAGGTGAAGGAAAGATCGTATATAGATGCAACTACTTGTTAGACATCTGATGTGTAGTGGGAAGGGAAGCTCTCATGCTCCAAAAGGGGGACAGACTTTCCCTCTGATTCCAGGCACTGTCAAGGGGAATTAACCTGCTGGGATGCCTGCTTGGAGGGCCTTTCCTTTCAGCCTTTGCCAGCTGATGTGCTGCAGAAAGCCAACCGGTGGGGCACAGAGCCAGGGTCTGTCTTGAGCTGAGAGCCACAGAGGACAGAAGGAGGCAGACAGCAGCCCCTGGTGTTGAAGTACCAGGGCAGTTGCAAGCAGTGGTAGGGTGCAGGGTTTAGCACAGGAAGAAGCTAGCTATTGTTCCTGGAGCCTTGCTAGAGCCTTTAAAAATGTGGGGGTTGGAGTAAGCAGGCAGGGGAATTCTGCGGCAGTGCCCAACCTAGACCAGAAATGTCACCATCTCCCAGGTACTCTTGGGAGAGGCAAGCAAGCTATGGTGCTCTACCCCACCCAGTCACCTCAATCAGAAATTCAAGGGGCAGCTCCAGTGCTCTGTAGTTTAACAGGCCTTCAGAGGCTTCTGCTGAACTCTCCAGTTCAAGAACCACAGTGTGAACATGGTGATTCATTAAGTCATATCTGGTTAATTTAATAAAGTTTTATTATTCTATAGAAAATATAGTTGATGTGCATACCAAAAACCCAAGAAGTTACACTTGGAACATAAAGGAGACTTTGCGAGGCAGATAGACTGGGTTTGAACATGCTGGCGTGAATGTTCTGGGACCGTGGGAAGTTGCCCAGCCATTTCCCACAGATTTCGGGGGCTCGCTTTTTCTTTTTGAGAAAGGCAGGGTAGTAGTTAGCATGGAGTTCTTCAGGGTGAAGGAAACTAAGAGACATCACACAGGCAGCATTAGCTCTGAACTTCTGCCCGACATGCCCCTACTGAGGTGTGCCTTCATGTGGCCAGCTCCTTTCTCAGGATACTGCTACCGTGTGGCAGTCATCACCCAGCTGCCATAGTTTTGCTTCTCTGGAACTGAGTACCTCGTTGGGAGGAATCAAGGCTCCAGTCCACTCATTGTATTTTACAGTTGAGGAAATGGAGACTTGGGGGTTTTTAGCCACACAACTAGTTAGTAATGGAAGGAGGGGAGGAGCCTGGGTCTGCTGTGGCCCAGCGCCACAGTCTTCTTGCCCAGGCTGTTTGTTCTCATGCCTTTTCCCCTGTAGCACATGAAGGATAAAGCTAGAGTCCCTAGCAAGAGCCAGAGGAAGTGCTCCTTGTCAGGTATAAAGGTCTTGGGCATGGGAGAGGTTGACCGAGAGAGCAGCTGTTCAGCTTCTACTTGGTTGCAACTCTTGCCTGCCTCTTAGTACCTTGTGGAGAGTGCAGCCTCTGGAGGGAGGAAGAAGCAGTCATTTTGGGAGACATGCATAGAGATGGTGACATCCCTGGTCCTGGGGATGGTTTAGGTCTCCCACAGCCAATTCTGTCATGGATTTCCCAGTATAAAGATGGCAAATATGAATACTCCTATATCTTTAAAAAATTTAAGAGAAATTTGCAGTTGTTTTTGTGGATTTTTCTCTATAAGTGACTTTATGTTTTTCTCTTACAGCTTTTAATATTGTTTCCTTATTCTGTAGTCATGACATTTTAATTGTGATGTGACATGGGGAGGTACTTTTTTGACCATGTCTTTTTCAAGTTCTGAAGGTCTCCTGTACCTGGATGCCTGTATCTTTCCCAAGATTTGGGAGGTTTTCTGTAATTATGTCATTGAATAAACTTTCTATGCCATTAACCTGAAAAAAATAAAAAATTGAAACAGTTACTTGACAACAGTTTATTCCATCCTTTCTACATGCTTAGCACACTGCTGGGTGTGTGGGAAAAGCCACATGGCAATGTGAGACACAATTCCTGCCCTTAAGGAACATACTCCCTCACTGGGCAGGAGATGTGAATATCCATGGAAACAATGAAAAAACAAAACAAGGTGGTATGAGGATTCATGGCAAAATGGTACTGATGGTGTCTGGGCCAGGGACAGCTTATTAAAGGACAGGGGTGAACGGGATGACTTTGTGGCTGAGGAGTTTTGAAAGGTAGCTGGGATTTCAGTTGGAAGGAAGAAAGCAGAATGGCTTATAAAACAAACCTGCATAGCCAAGACCAGTGTGCAGGGTGGAAACCGTGCTTATGATAAAAAGCTATCAGCTGGCTGCCACTTCTGATAAAGCTAACTTTTGCTTGTGTTTATGCAGGTACAGGGGCCCAGCCCCGATTTTCTCTTCTCAATGCCCCTGCCCTCTGGTCCATCACAGTGCTAGTTTATCTGGCTTGAGGGAAGATAGAAGCAAAGAGATGTGAAGGTCAAACACCTGTGTTTTGCAGCTTCCTGAAGTTCAGGAAGAGACTCACCAGAGAGGGCAGCTGGCTGTAATTGTTGCTAAAATGAGACTCGGAGTTAGCTGTGGCTTTCAGATGGCCATGTTCTCCAGTGGTTTCCATTTCAACTGCCTTTTAGCAATGAAATCCAGCTGATTTGGAGTATCTATTAAGATGGAGGCTGGTTTGCTGGGTTGGTGCACTGCATTTCTTGCTAGTTTACTTTGCAGTCCAACTAGTGGCTCTTCCTGGAATGCTGTTTGCACACTTTAGTTTGCTACCAAAAACTCTCAGCTCATTCACACTTTAGACTTCTGCGTTTGGCCAGACTTTGACCACCTCCCCATTCTCATTGTCTCTGCCTCTTTGTACACCCTGACCCCAACTACTTTGCTGCTCCTGAACATATGATAGCTCATGCCATCTCCCAGTTTTTGCTCATTATAGCCCCTCAATCTGGAATGTCTTCTGCTTCGCTGTTATTAAAATCCTACTCATTTGTTAAAATTCACTGTATCTTCCTCCTACCCTGAGAAGTCCTTCTGAATCATCTCACTGGAATGAATTCCTTCTCTAGTTTGGTGGGCTAAGAAAGAGAGAATGAGAAAGCAGCATGCCGAACATCTGGGAATGTTTGGAAGATTTGACGAAGATTTGAGGCTCTGGAGAGGTGTGGGAGTCTTAGGGAGGGCAGAAAGGACAACATGAGTGATGCTTCTTTTGGCAATCAAGTGGCATCTGATAACATTCTTTGAGATGAAGCAGAAAAAACTTTCACTTTCAAGTGAAGACTTTGCTTTCAATTATTTTATATTGCTGGCCCCATAAGCCTTGCAGAGACTGAGTGATCTGGGGGCCCTTGAATTTACGCAGGTTGCCAGCTGCATTCTCCCAGCACATGTGTACCCAGGCTGTATCCCATCATTCTACACTCAAGGTTGCTTGTGTATATTTCCTGCCATTCTATGACCTGGATTTTCCAGAACAGCCTGAATTGTGGTTTGAAAAATGTGGTCACTGTGGGTGAACCCAGCTCTCTGTAGTTTAGCTTGATTCCCCTCTTGGCAGGGGCCTCTTTGTATCCTTCATGCTGGAAAGGGTGAGTACTTATTGATTGGATAAATGGAAGGGACAGGCCTTGAATTCAAGTTGACCTGGGTGTTGGGTTGTACATGTTCCTCCTCTGTAGACTCAGTATTTGTGCGCTGTGTTTCTCCCATCTGTTCTTTCCACCTTTAAACATTAGCCCAGAAGATTTTTGCCGTTTGTGGTGGTGGTGAAGAGAAAGGACTGAGTTCGGTATAACTGCACTGATGGTCTGTGGGAGTCCCCCACCCCCATCAGAGTTGAAGTTTCGGCAGTGGGTCTCTCATATTCCTGCTCTGAGTTCAGTGATTGTATGAATCTGACTACACATAAGGGGTTTTAAAAAAAAGTACATGCGAATGGCTGGTGGACATTCTCCCCACCGTGGAATCAGGCTACCCTGAGGGGAGAAGGCTGAGAAGGCTACCCTGTGGGGAGCTGTGTCTGCCTTCCCGGCTGTCTGCAGCATAGCCGTGTGGGCTGGTGAGGAGCAAGGAGTGAGTAGCACTGTGCATGTTCGAAACCACAAATCACAACTCTGCAAATATCGAGGGTTTCCTGTGTATTTCTGAACTGCTAGCTGGAAGAGGTTAAAGGGACCGTTTGTATGCTTCACTGTTCTAGGCATGTCCCTCTCTGCCCTGCTACTTTCCTTTCCCAATAGTTCACGCATTATGGTCAGGGTATGTGTTACCTACTCCATACCAACATGTGCATAGAGACTTGGAGCAGGGTAACTTTATATGGTTACATTCCCCCTCTCTGACTATCCCACCAAATTGGATCTAAAATTGCTGGGCTATGTGAAACCAGTGGGCGAGGACAGGAACTGAAACCCTGACCACACCCCTCATTCTGGAGTTCTAATCCAGTGACCCACAGAAGTCATCGATGGCTTCCTAATTGCCACATAAGTGTAGGCACTGCTAGGCCCTTCAGTGGCCTATCGAACAATTGAGACAGCAAAAAGAAAAATATCGACCTTAAAATGAACAGAGGTCTGCAAGCCAGAAAGTAGTAGGTACTGAATAAAGTGTCTACAAAATGTGATAATAGGTCTCCTGAAACTCACTTCAGCTCCAAGTTCATCGTTGTAACCCCATTCAGTAAAGCTTGGGTGCCTTTGGTCTGCTGACTGGCTCGAGGCTGGACCACTACGATGACTTATCACTGCCTTTCGGGTTATCACCCCCAATCTCTGCCCCACTTTCTAACTAATCTCCAACAGCTTCTGTTCTGGGGTGCAGTGACAGCAAGCAGTGAAGACTGCCTGGTTAGAAATGATCCTCTGTCTTCCTCTCTATCACCTCCCCAGGCATGCTTTCTGTCTCCCAGTTCTAGCGCGGTGAGGACCTCCAAGTTAGTTCAAGTGTGGGTGGATTTGTCTTCATGCTGTGCTGCGCTTGCCAAGCCCACTTCCTGGGAGTGGTGATGGAGAAAATGCCTGTTACCGTGTCTAGGCTGTGGGCAGGGGTGGTCGTGGGATGGGGATAATCCTCAAGCTAACCCTTGCTCCAGTCTTATGTCTACCCTTCCTCCATTCATCATCTTTATTGAAACAGACCCCTAGTCTGGTTTCTTCCTCCCAAGTGTCTTTTGACTTCATTTCATTGACCCCACTTCCATTTTTACTGCTCTAGTTCAGGATCTTGTAATGTAAAGTCATATAAAAATGACCAAGGACACAGGCAGTTCTTCCTTCCCATTAGTTCTGATCTCTGAAATCACTCAGTCCCTAAGAGTATCTTTTTAATACATAACCTTGTAATCCAGACTCTTCACACAAACATGACTCCCTTATGTGTGGCTTCCAGAGAGCCCTTCCCACCCAGCCCAGGCTCCACAACCCTGATCAGACTGCTGTTTGCTGTTCCCTCTACATGCTGAATTCTTAGATAACTTTGAAGGCAATGTTGGATGATAAGAGTCATGGTACTAGGTACAGCCAATAGACCAAAGGAGATTTTATATATATATATAATTTATATATATATAAAATTTATATATATAATTTAATCCTAGAGAATTCAAACATGTGAAAATGTAGTGGGAAATGTAGTGAGATGCATTCTCTGAACCTCAAAGCCCCACCATTTTGAAAAAAAAGTGTAATCGAATTAGTTTTCTACAAGAATTTTTATTTGGGGAGATCACATAAGGGGTTATGAGGAAGGGGAATTCTGTATTGACCCAGGCAGGTAGCCTGGTGTGTATAAGCTTGGTAGGCTGACAATCTGATTCCTGGTCTTTGGAGACTAAGATGCAGTTATCTGCAATCAAGTTGTGGACATCAGTTGTGGTGGAATGCCTGCCAGTGAAAATTCACATGTGGCCTGGCTAAGGTATGAAGAAAGTAGTGGGCCTACTTGCAGTTCCTACTAAATGATGATTGAAATGTTTCTCTGCCTCCCACTTTCATATCATCTAAGGTGCAGGATAGAAGTTGACAGTGCAGAGAAAGGTTAGCTCTTGGTCCACTGTTTCTGTTTCATCATTGTTGGTAAATTTTTAGTTCCTAACTGTGCTATTCTGAGCTTCTAGTAAGTTTCTCTTAACCTACTCTGTGCATAGGGAAAGACTAAATGTTCACTGGAGCTAAGCATAGTAAGGTGAGTCTCCGGCACAGCACTGACACTGACGCATTTGCAATCAATCATGTGACTTTTGACTTGTATTATGGCTTTCTGCATTAGTCATTCTTCTTTTGTGGCTTGGATTATACAGAATTGCCTAAAAAAAGTAAAGAATATTTAGGTTTCTCTTGTGTAGGAAGGAGTGTCATTGGTGAAGATGTGTGATACTAGGTAGTGGGTTTTGAAGGGGCGTATTATAATAGTAGCTGTCAATGATTTCATTTTCTTTGTCTTATCTTGTACTATCAAAAACAGAGTGAAAAGTATAACCACGGCAGAGTTGAGTTAGGCTATAAGAGCTGCTTGGTCTCCTTATTATTTGTCATGTTTTAGTAATTTTTAGCAAATAGTTTTACAAACTTATTATGAAAAATAATCCTCTGTTCCCTACCCCTGTATTCTCCACTTCAGAAAAAACTACTTTCTATTCTTTCTCCTGAATTTTTATATTTATGTTCACATTTCTAAATAACATGCATAAATGGCTACTACTTCTTTTTTTAAATTTTTTAAAATTTTTAACCAAGAACATGTATTGGTACATTGTACATATAATGATCACATTCATCACATTTATTTTGTACCTCTACATGGTGCATCTTGGTTCTCCCCTCTCTTCTCCAACCTTCTCCTCTGTTCCCCCCATCTCTATCTACAATAGGTTTATTCACACTTCTCCATGATTTCCCTTTCCCCTTTCTTTCCTTTTTTCCCTTCCTTCCCTTCCCACTTCTCTCTTTCTAGTTCTCCTCTCCTTTGTATATTATCTTCCTTTTATATAATATCTATTACACCTCTTTGTCCTTATTTACAGTTATGGTTTCTCATATCAGAGAAACAATTCGAGGTGTACTCATGAGTGTCTGATTTATTTCACTTAATAGTATGTTCTCAAGAAACATCCATTTACATACAAATGACTCTAGTTTATCCTTTTTTATGGTGGTGTAGTACTCCATTGTGTAGAAAAATCACATTTTCTTTAGCCATTCGTTGGTTGTTGGGCATTTAGGCTGTTTCCAAGACTTAGCTATTACAAATTGTGTTATTATAAACATGGTTGTGCATATATCTCTTTGGTATGACGATTTTAATTCTTCTGGGAAGATCCCTAGTAGGGGAATAGCTGGATCAAATGAACCTCTAGTTGTAGTTTTTTGAGGAATCTCCATATTGATTTCCACAGTGGCTGGAGCATTCTACATTCCCACCAACAGTGGAGGAGGGTTCCTTTTTCCCCACAGCCCTGCCAACATTTGTTAGTGGTCGATTTTTTCATAAATGCGGTTCTTTCTGGAGTGAGATGGAATCTTAATGTTGTTTTGATTTGCATCTCTCGAATGACTAGTGATGTTGAACATTTTTTCATATATTTATTTGCCATTTTTATTTCTTCATCTGAGAAATATTTATTCATTTCAGTTGCCCATTTTTGGATTGGGTCTTTAAATTTGGGAGGTTTGATCTAAACATTAAAACAGAAACACTAAATTTACTGGAGAATAAAATAGGAAGAACCCTCGAAGACATAGGGGTAGGGAAAAAATTTATGAACAGAACCCAGACTGCACAGGAAACGATACAAAGAATCAGTGCTTGGGACCACATGCTATTAAAAAGCTTTTTGCACAGCAAAAGAAATCACCAATAGAGCAGGGCGAAAAACCACAGACTGGGAAAATATTTTTGCTAGCTATCCATCAGACAAAGGTCTAACATCTAGAATATACAAAGAACTAAAAAAAATGGCTACTTCTTGACTTTTCAGTTTCAGACTTTATCCATTGGTTTCCTACTAGTGGAAAGTAGAAATTTAGTTCTTTCATTGCTCCTACCCTGCACCTTACAGTATAGCACACATATATGTTCATCAGCTGTGCTACTGTTCCCACTGCTTCCTTGTAAATGCATAATATACCTGCTTCCATTGTCATGGGACTTGCATTCCTGTGGGAGGAGTAATGTAATTGACATTACTTGTGGCTATGTGATTAGCTTGATCAGTGGAATGTGAGTGGGAATGATGTGCACCACTTTTGATCAGAAGCTTACGAGCCATCGTATGGTCTGGTTGAGTTATTCTTTTCATTTACGCAAAAATTGGAGATGTTCCAAAGAGATTGCTGATCTTTCAGCCTAGATCCTAGAATGAACAAGATATCCAGTGCAGCCACAGCTAGCCCACGGCTGTGCTTCAGTGTTACATAAGTGACAAGCAGTTTTTGTTCTTATAAACCATTGAGATTTCTTTTGTTACTGCAGTATAACCCTGTTAGAACTGACTGACACATTACCCCCATAACCCTCCCAACGTACTTATGTCATAATTTTAGTGGGATAATATTGTCTACTTTGTTATGACTATGTACACTCTCTTCCTAGGTGAGCCATTTAGTATCTCCATGATGCCGTTCCTTTCTTGAATCACACTTTGTTTTCGCCAAAGTTGTTCATTGCATTATTTTATTTGCTTATAGTCCATGTATTTATTGCTGATCTAATCCCTGAATTTCTACCAGTTGTCTTCGTGTCTCTGATGTACTCCATTCTGAACTAACTGATCTCTATACCTGGGTGCTCCAGGCTTATTTCATGTATTTTCTGCCCCAGTCCTAGAATCAGCCTTTTTTCTAAGGATCTGTAGTTCCTTTTACTGGAGAATAATGTTAAAAATAAAGATCTGAGTTGGGGATTTAGCTCAGTGGTAGAGTACTTGCCTAGCAAGTGCAAGGCCTTGAGTTTGATCCCCAGCACTGCCCCCCCCCATAGAGATCTAAGTGTTAAGATGTCCTTATTGCTCCTGGGGTGTGTTTGCTTCTAGACCCCCCTAATTATAGAGCAAGGATAAATATTAAATATATGTGTATATACAAGAGTATATACTAATCCTTGTATATACACATATCTGTAAATATTTCTATATGTGAACCATCTATATCTGTATTAAGCTAATCATGAGTTTGTACTAATGTCTCCAGCTCTGATTTGCTATCACACGGAGGTTTTTAGCCTCTTCTCTGGTTGTTTGTAATTGCCCATTCCAACACTAAGAAACTGACTCCCACTGTCTGTCACTCATTTACTTAATATTCAGTTCAGTATAAATGTGTAGTCATTGTAGAATTGTTAGCCTATATCCTCATGAACCATTTAGGTTATCAACTGGAGTACAATGTTACATATACAGTACTTCCTTTTTTTGCCTTTAGTTTTAAATACTCCATTTAGGTCACTACTCATTCCCACCTGAAATAGCCCCTGACTCTACCTATTTGAACTTTTCCCCTCCTGAACTCTTGTTGATTAATCATTGGCTTGCAGTCTCTATCATTTGGCCTTTTCCATAATGCGATATAATCAGAATCATACAGAAATGGACTTCTTTCATTTTGTAATATACATTTAAGACTCATCCATATCTTTTTTTGTGGTTTGGTAAATCATTGCTTTTTGTCACTGAATAATATCTCATTTTATGAAAGTACTAAAGTTTATTTTTCCATTCACCTATTGAAGGACATCCTGGTTATTCCCAATTTGGGGAACTTTTATGACTAAATCTACTACAAGCATTTACATACAGAATTTCATGTGGACATAAGTTTTCATGGCAGTTGGGTATATAACTAGGAGCATGACTATTTGAGCATATAAGACTGTGCTTAGTTTTGTTCTTTTAGAAAAAGGTTCTTTTGGGTTGGGGATTTAGCTCAAGTGGTAGAGCACTTGCCTAGAAAAAGGTTCTTTTTTGTAGTCTCCCTAACAATGAAGAGTTCTAATTGCTCCATATCCTTGGTAGTAGTTGGTATTATCAGTTTTGGGTTTCAATTATTCTACTGTGTGTACAGTAGTATTTTATTGTTGTTTAAATTTGCAGTTTCCTAATAACACATTATATTAAGCATCTTCTCATACATTTTTTGCCATCTTTTTGTTGCACCGTCTCCTCATTTCTTAATTGGGCTGTTCATTCTCTTATTGTTGGGTTTTAAGTGTTGTTTGCATATTTTGTCCTTTCCAGATATATGTTTTGGAAATATTTTTTTCCCAGTTTGGAGTTTGCCTTTTCATTCTCTTGATATTGTCATTCATGTATCAGGAGTTTTTAATTTTAATAAAATCAACCTAATTTGTGTCTCAAACACCTATACTTTTTCAACGCCATGCTATTGGTGCTGTGTTTAAAAATTAATCACCAAACCTGAGTTCACACTGATTTTTCTCCATTGTTTTCATCAGGAAGTTTTATAAGTTTTTCTTTTGAATTTAAACACTTGATCCATTTTTTTATTTGTTGTGTAAGGTGCACGTGGATCTATTCCTGGGCTCTCTATTATGCTCTGTTGAACTATGTGTCTATTTTGCTAATACCAGCTACTGTCTTGGTTACTACAGCTTTATAAGAAACCTGGAAATTAGATTGAATGAGTCCTTTAACTTTGTTATTCTTCAGTACTGTGTTTCATTGATCTTTTGCTTTGCTGGATCTTTGGCTTTTCGATATGAATTTCAGAATTAATTTGACAGTATCTACAAAAATATCAAAATATTTGTGGGGTTTTGATGAAACTTTGTTGAATCTGTAAAGTTGGAAAGTACTGACATCTTAATGTTGAGTTTTCCAATCCATTCATGAATGTGTTATGTTTTGTTTTTAACTTCACTATCCTGAAATGTCATGATGATGTGCTTTGCCTCACAGTGGATCTACTTTTATCAGTTGTGCTTAATATTTTGATCTAAGATCCCATTGGCAGATATTTTCAATCCGTGAACTCTAGTCTTTCAGTTTCAGGAAATTTTCCGATTTTGTAGATGGTTTTCTTATTTATTTGTTTATTTATTCTGTCCTCACTTTCTAAGATTCATTTGAATAATAGAACTTCTGAACTGGTTCTTTAATTTGGTTGACTTTTCTCTCCTCTTTTCTATCTCTCTGTCTTTTTACTTTATTTTTTGGAAGGTTTCCTCAGATTTGCCTTCCAGCCCACTATTGGGGGTCTTCACTTGTTATCATATTTTTAATATACAATAATTCTTTTTTGTACTCTATATATTCCTTTCTTTTGGATCTTTTCTTGTTTTATGATTACATTTTGTCTCTAAAGAAATTAATTTTTTTCAAGTTTTCTTCTTCCCATTCAGTCTCTATTTCTTGTAAGTTGTTTGTTTTGGTCTCTGTTGTTCAATTTTGAAGTTTCCTTCAGTTCTTTAGTTATTCTTGTGTATCAGCACACAGTTAAGAACCTTTGAATGCAGACTGGATTGGTGACTGTGGGCTTCCTTGGAGGATGATGTGCTTGGAATCTCCAATGTTAGTATCATCAATTCTGTCTTTGTAGCTGGGTTGGGAGTCCTCAGAGAAGGCTCACTCATCTTTTCCCTGGAGGATCACATATGAGAGTTGGTACTCTGAAAGTCCAGTGGGTGAGGACTAGAGCCTCAACAGCCAGAAAACAAATGAATGTTCTTCAGTTGTCCTATTTTTCGGCATGGTAGGTCTGTCTTCAACTCTGCCTGGTGTCTCTTAGTCCAGAAAGCCTTTATCCTGTTCAAAGAATAGACATTTATCCCCAGCTGGGCTGGGCAAGGGACGATCAGGGAAGGAACCTGAGGGTCTAACGGCTTCCTAAACAAACTGCCAACCAACTTGCCTTACTTTACATCTGTGCTCCTCACATTGGCTTGTGAGAGGAATTGGTACCACCAATTTATGAGCCTTGAAGAGGGTTTCAAAGTGTAGATTGGGTCTGTGCTCAGCTTCCCCCACTGTTGGTTTAGAATTCAGCCTTTTGGGATTCCTGATCTCTAGATTCCAAAATTATGTTGCTTTGGTCTCCTCTGTGGCTCTTCTCATTCATGTGTATTTCTGCTTAATTTCTTAAAGTTATCATTTTACAGGGATTGAGGAGGAGGTAAAAGTAGATGCATGTATCTGACTAGCCATATTTAAACAGTATTCTGGTTGGGCCAGGCTTGGACCTTAGCAGTTGTTAAAGATTTTGATTATTCCTATCCAGACATGTTTTTTCCTATTTGTACTTAAGGGCCAGTTCAAATGGCTCCTCCTTTGTGACTCTTTCTCCTGCACCCAAGCAGAGTTAACTATCTGTTCTGAGCTTATGTCGACTTTGCACTCATTTCCCTCACTGCAGTTATTGATGATAATTTGTACGTGTTCCCCCCCACCCCTTCTTAGACCAGGAGCTTTTGACGCCGTCTCTTTTTCATCTTCAGATCTCTAGCACCTGACCCAATGCCCAGACTTGAGCAGACTCTTGCTAAATGTCTGCAGCATACATGAACAGCAAAGTCAGGGGCTTTGTGGGATGTTCTGGAGTAATGGGCTTGCCTGAGGCAGCCCTTCCCCAGGACCTGTGACCTGCATGCAGGGTCAGGTGGAGACTCAGGCTGGGTCCCCGAGGGCTTCTTCTCAGACCTGTTTCAGCCCATGGATTCTTTCTAGAATTCTTTTTCTCTGTCTTGACCTTTTCCCTAAAGACTTTGTCCACGTGTTTGAGTTTGTGATTAGGAATATGGAGACCATGGTGTGGGTGGGAGTGTCACTACATAATGATGTCTGCCATCTTCACGTTTCTGTGCACCAAAGGCAGGTGGACTCTGTGTGTGTGTGTGCGTGTGTGTGTGTGTGTGTGTGTGTGTGTGTGTGTTGGACTGGTGAGAGGCAGCAAAGAGGTTGTCATTATTCTATAATTGACGTGCAGGCCAGCTCTCTTCCCTGAGGCAAGGCCCAGAGCATTAGCAAAATGACAGCAGCATTTACAGAGCCTGGCCACATGGCTGGACAGGTCTCCCTGTGACACAGAAGTAGGGAGCGAAGCTGAGAGGGACTGTACACCCCAAACTGCAGAGGTACTGCAGAATGACTGCCTCGGGGGGTGCAAGCCTTGGGCTCTGCAGCCCACTCGGGGCAGGATGCTGCTCTCCAGGGCCCTGACAGGAGTGGAGGGGCCTGGACTGTCACTGGCTGATTGACAGCCCTGCTTCCAGCAATGGGGCCTGGCCGTGGGCTGATTTCAGGCAACCAGAGGTCTTTCTCTGGACTCAGACATTCTGCCCCCAAATAGTGATTAATAACCAAGTGCTTCTGAGTCACATGGGAAGCCAGAGTTTTCTAAAAGTCTGCCTTTTAGGTAACATCTACTAAAGTCAGGTGGCTAGAGAAGCCTCGAAAGCCCTTTCCTCCCAGTTGTCTTCCTGGATGTAGACCCCAGGACTCTTTTGTAAACATCTTAGTAGTAGTAGATAATCACTTTGGATTGAGATATTATTCTTTTGAAAATGCAAGTAGCTATAAGAAGACTACATTAAGCAAATATCAGTTATTAATAACTTCATGCGGATCAGTTTGAAATATTAGAAATGGAAAAATTCCTAGACTGCTGCTACTTCCCAAGGCCCCTGGGGCCCGAAGCACAGCATTACCTGGGGAATCATTAGGAATGCATGTTCTCCAGGCCCACTCTAGACCTGTTCTCCAGGTTCCACTGACTCAGGAGCTCTGAGGGTGAGTCCAGCCATCTGTTTGCTACAGCTACCCACGTGGTCCTAAAGCTCACTGTAGTTTGAAAATCGGTGCTCCTAAAGATCAGGAAGTTAAAATGGGAAGGTTTGATGGGGAGTCTTTGAAAGAAAGGAATCTGTCTTTTTGCCTACTCCTTCATATAATAATCATCAGCTTGTGTGGGGAAAGAAAAAAAAGCTTAGGAAACAGAGGGTGTAGGAAGTACCTAAGGTCACAAAGCTAGTAAATGACAGAACTGGACTGGAAACCAAGTTTGGTTCCTAGTCTGTCACTTTCAAATGACACATGGTTGCCAGGACCCAGGAAGGAATTTCTACTTGTGGAGGGCCTTCTGCATGCAAGCCTCAGAGTGGGACTGTTGCCTTATTTGCTTGTCACCACAGTCTTCCACATTGTCCCCAGTTTTCAGAGAAAGAAGCTGAGGCTCAGTGTGGTTCAGTAATTTGCCCAGATGGAGACAGTATTTTAATCCTGATCTCCTTTTTCTGTTCCACACTTACGTACATTTGTTGTGTGTGTGTGTACTGTATACATGCAGACAATGCACAGTTGACATTGGGAAGTTGCGGTGCAAAGGTGGGCCAGCCCTAGTGATCATGGGGCATTCTGGAGGTATTCTTCTCTTGGTGTCGGGCAGGAAACTTGCAAATTCTGTCCCACCTACCACTTTCCCAGTTGTTGTTTCTTGTTGAGTCTTGACTCTAGTTTAGAGGGAGAAAGGGCGAGCCACCCTCCTCTCCTCCCCATCGCCAGTCCTCACCCTTTTTTCTCCCTGTATTTCCCCTTGGTCTGGGAATTGGTTTCCTGGGTGATCCTGGGCTTCCAAGAGTGCTTACTATAAGTTGGAGCTAGAGCTTTATCAAATGAAGCTCACGCATGGGTCTGCAGAGCCTGCTGGTGGGCCTGGGATAAGGAGGGGGCTCCTTTGGAGTTAGAGCCCCAGAGCAAAAACAGACAAGTGGGATGGGCAAGGGAGTGCACATGGAGGAAAACAGAAGAGGAAATTAAAGGGGCTCAAGTCTCCATCTAGCTTCCTCTTAGCTTGCTTTGCTGCATTTTTTGGCAGAGATTAGCAATGCTGGCCTGTAACTTTCCAGTTGGGCTGCTCATTGTCTTGCCCAGAAATACCAGATAAAAGAAACCATGGAATGAGGAATGAGGAATGAGGAGCTTGAGTCCCACGCTTAGGATAGTCTACCAATATTAACTCTTTCTTAGCCAGCACCCTCCCTGCTGTCTGCTGGGGTCTAGCTATCCTAACAGCTCTTAACTGCTGTGTGGTGCATAGTGGTGGCAGGGTACAGGATGTGTGTGGTTTCCCAAGAGCTCCTCACTGCCAACCAGATGTCTACCCACTGCCTGGTGTATGCCTGAAATTCCCCCAGCAGCACCTTTCCACTAGGGCTAAGTGGTCCCCTATTAAAGTAGATTGCCAAAGAAGGGAAAGTCTTGGTTAGATTGAATAGTTCCACTCATGTCTATTGGTCAGAGCAAGTCACCACGCCCCCACAACTGCAAAGGAGGATGAGAAACTCCCAGAGGCATCTGCATATTTGGAGAACACTGACTATCACTGCCAGAAAAGATGTTATCAGGAAGATGATGTGGTCTGATGTGGGATTTCAGAGGTTCACTGTGGTAGTGAGTGATGAATGAATTGAAGGGCTTCAAACACAGAGGCAGGGAGCCAGGCAGAGGCTCTTCTAGTTACTGAGTGGGAGTGTCGCTCTTGCTCCAGAATTCTTTTCAGGCGGTAAGTGTGTGAGCTCATGGGCTTTGGAGGAAGGATGGGTGATGATGGCAGTGAGGGAGGAGAGCAGGCCCAGGAGACATGGGAGGTGATAGAGGACCTGTTGATATGTCCAGCAGGCTGTCAGACATAGGGCCATAGGTGGGCCTGAGGTGAGTGAGTAGACATTATTAGCCTCTTTAGAGTTCAGACCTTGTCCAGACCAGGTCTCTTTACCCCTGTGTTCAGTAGGTCCTCAGTTAACATTTGTCGACCCAGTGAGCAGTTGGTAGGTGAATCCATGGGTGTGAATGAAGGGCTCAGGAAAAGAAGGGGGTCGGATGGAAGTATCTCTGGGAAGCAGTGGTATTTAATGGCCTGTCTTCCAAGGTAATAAAACCTCTCTAGTGTTCCTAACTTTCATTGCCACCTATTTGTATCTCTTAGGAGTAATGAAAGCTGCCATGGCAGAAGTACTGTCAGGCTTTTCCAGAGGAGGCTTTTGCTCGTTAACTTCTGCCTGTCTGTGCTCATTTTAGTCATGTGCCTGGCTGTGCCTCCACTATTGCCTCCCACTGGTCACAACATGGGGACAAATGTCCTCTTGCCCAGCCTTTGCCCTCCTACTTGCCCAGTATCAGGTCTTCAGCCAAGCAAAGGGATGAATGTCACAAAAATGACAGCCAGAAGGAGAGCTGAGGTCTGGATAATCTTGGGAAACCAGCCTGTGTCCCTGGGCCTTGGTTTCCCTTTAAATTAGGAGTTAGGTGGGCATGGGAGTTTTACGTGAGATGATCTCCAAGATTGCTCCTAGCTCAGACATTTCCTATTCAACAGATTGGAAATGGAACAGTGCTTCTTCAACTAGGGACAAAACACCAGGAGGCTTCTGGGGAATTTCTAGAAAGTATACTGCAGCTTGGCAGAGCTCATTAGTTGTTCCTGGGGCTGCAGAACCTGAGTTGTTGGTCCTGAGCATAGGCCTCCTCTTCTAACTTCTTCAGGAATTAAACCCCTCTAAGAGATGGGTAGAAGCCCCAGACTGCCTTTCCAGAGATACACACAACATTCGCAGGGCCATACACCACACACGGACACTCTCAGGGGCTTCACAGCCTTTCTCCACATGCAGCATGGGTCATCACCTCCTGCCACATGGCTGCTTTCTCTTCCTCGTGGGTCCTGAGTTTCTATTACAAATTCAGTGCCTGTCTCTGAGCCAAGCTGTGGAAGAACCTCAAGAGGCCACAAGAAAGGCCTTGGAGAGGTTTTCTCTGCTATCACAGGAGCTGGATGAGGTCTCTTCTGAAAGAGGCAGAAAATCACACTGAGCACAAAAATTAGAGCAAACTTACATAGTAACTACTGAAGGGAACTCTGTGTGTGTGTGTGTGAGTGACAGAAAGAGAGAGGGAGAGAGTGTATTGGCACTGTTACCTTAATCAACAAACACTTTTTCTTGGAAGAATTCTGTACTTTTTAAAATTAAACTTTTTATTTTGAGATAAGCGTAGATTTTAGGCAATCATGAAAAATAATACCAGAGGAATCCTATATGCCCTTAACCTAGTTTCCTCCCACAGCAATGTCCTGTCAAACTGTAGTATATATTATGGTCAGGTTACTGATGATGGAGTTATGTCCTGGTAAGCCCATAGTGAGTTGAAGGTGTAATAAGCAGATGAAGTGTTTAATACACCTAACCTACTGAACATCCTAGCGTGGTAACAGTACAGTGCGGGGAATTAGTCATTTCCCCTTTTGAACATGTGACTCACTTGGGACCTGTGGCTTTCTGTCACTTCCAAGTATCTCAGGAATCACTAGTTTAGGAAAAGATAAAAATGCAAAATCAGAGGTTTGATTTCTACTGAATGTGTATTGCTTTTGTACCATCATAAAGTCAAAAAGTCCTGAGTGGAATCATTGTAAGTCAGGGACCATCTGTACTGATACTGGTAGGTTGAAAACAGAACACTGCCATTGCTATAAGGTATCCCTCCTGCTGCCCTTTTATAGCCACCCACCTCCCCAGTCCTGCTTAACTCTTGGAAGCCACCATTCTCTTCATGTCTATAATATTATCATTTCAAGAATGCTAAATAAATAGAATCATATAGTAGCTAACTTTTTGGGATTGGAATTTTTTCACTCAGCGTAATTCCTAAAAGATTCATCCAGGTTGATGCGTATATCAATAGTTTGGCCCTTTTCAATTGCTAACTGTTATTCCATGGTGTTGATGTACCATAACTAGTTTATTCTACCATTGAATGACATTTGGATTCCTCTTTGACCAAGGGATTATTTAGAAACTTGTTGATTTGTTCCCGAGTGTTTGGAAGTTTTCCTGTTATCTTGCTGTTACTGATTACTAGTTTGTTTCATTTCGTGGAGGTCGCAATACACACTCTGTGTGATTTCAGTTCTTCTCAATTCATTGAGGTTTGTTTTATCGCCAGGAGATGGTCTATCTTGATATGTGTTCTTTGGACACTTGACAATAATGTCTTCTACTATTAGTGGATCAAATGTTCCATAAATGATGTTGAATGGATTCTGTTGACTAATGACATTGCTGAACTACTTTATATCCTTGCTTACTATGTATTTAACTGTTGAAAGAAGAGTATTGAAATCTGCGAGTATAATTGTGGATTTATCTATTTCTCCTTTCATCCTATCAGTTTTGCTTTGCACATCTTGCATTTCTGTAGTCTGGTGTATACACATTTAGGATTGCTGTCTTCTTAGTGGAGTGGCCCGTTTATTGTTATATAATGTTCTTCTCTGTCTCCGATAATTTTTTTTGCTCTAAAGTCCACTTTATGTGATATTGATACAACTACTCCTATATTCTTTTTATTAATATTTACATGGCATCTTTTTCACCCTCTTATTTTCAGCTGCCTGTATCTTTATATTTGAAATAAGTTTCTCATAGATGGCATATAGGAGGTGATGTTTTTAGTATATGTGTTGCTGAAGCGAGCATGTAGAAGTTATGTTTTTAAATTGATGTTTTTATGTCATTTATATTTAATGTTATTAACAATGTTAGGGCTTAACTGTGTGATTTCTTTATTTCTATTTTAGTTTTCTGATGTTCTCTGTGTCTTTCACTTTTTTTCCTGTCTTCTTGTGTATTATTTAAACATTTTTTAGAATTCCACTTTTATTGATCCATAGTACTTTCTAGTTTATTTTTTGTATAAATATTTAAATGGTCTCTTACGTATTACATCATGTATTATTATTGTTTAGAGCTATAATGTCCTCCCAGAGTGAATCCTTATATCACTATAGGTACAGGATTCTGGGGTGATAATTACTTTCTTTTGTTTTACATCTGAAAAATGGGTTTTGGTTATACTTGTGGGAAGGAATAGAGAAATGTAAGTCTATAAGTACTGAAGATCCTTTTGCTTCATTGCTTTTTAAAATTACTGAAAATATCCTACATGTATTTGGGAAAGTTTTAAACAGTACAAAAGTGAAACTGTGAAATTTCCTTTCCATGCCTATGCATGGGTAGCTGTTACATGATCCATCTATCTGAATTAGTCTCTGGTGCTAGTGCTGTGTGTTCTTCTCAAGAGAATCCATGTTTATATACGTGTGTGTGTGTGCATGTTCTCTTTCACGTTCATGTAGTGGGAATTTAAACTCTCACCAAGCATAGATGAGAGTGGTTATACATAGTCTAGATCAGCAGGCACAATATATTTTTAAACATATGGTTAGTTGTGTTAGTCAGCTTTTCATCACTGTGACCAGATACCTGAGAAAAACAATTTAAAAAGAAAGATTTATTTTGGCTCATGGTTTCAGAGGTGTCAGTCCATGGTCACCTGGCTCCATTGTGTTAGGCCTGTGGCAAGGCAGAAACATTTCAGAAGAGTGTGACAGAGAAAAGCTGCTTGCCTCATAGAAGCCAGGAGGGAGAGAGAAAGGAGACTGAGTGAAAGGAATAGGAGACCAGATGTAGTCCTTAGGGTCATATTCCCTATGATCCACTCCCTTCAATTAGGTCTCACCTTCTGTTTCCACCACTCCCAATAATATCATCAAATTGTGACCTCAGTAGTGAATTAACCCATCTATGATGTTAGAAGTCTCATGATCCACCCAGTTCCTCAGAGCCTGTTAGCTTGTAACCAAGCCTTCAACACAGTGAGTCTTTTTAGGCAACATTTTAGACAACAGTCATAACACTTGTCAGCCTAACATGAAAAACTGGATCTTGCTATAGTCTTAATTTACATTTCCTGTATTATGTGAAGACAAGAATCATTTCAGATATTTAAAATGCATATATGTTTTCTGTTTTGGGGACTGACAATTTGTTCTTTATTGCGCATTTCTATGTTGGCTTCTTGCCTTTTCTTACGGACTTGAAGCTGTTTGTACATGTGTATTATTTGTGTAGTAAGGGAATTAGCCCTATGCTTGGCTCATATGTTACAAGTTTTTCATATTTCATCATTTATCACTTGGCTTTATTTCCTAGTATTGAATATTTAAGACATTTTTGAAAACAGATTTAGCCTTTTTTAGAAAAATGACGTTTGGGTTTGGGTCATGCTTTAAATGTCCTTCCTACTTTAGGATTATTATATTCTCTCAAATTTTTCTTCTAGCTCTTTTTACAGTTTTAATCTTTGATAGAGATATAGATCATTTTTTTTGTTCGTTTGTTTGTTTAGATTCATGAGTCGTCTCAACAAATTAAATTGAAAAGTCTATCTTTTCCCCACTTGTTTGAAATGATATCTTGATTTATGGTGGGTCTTTTCTGTGTAGGTGTTTATCTGCCTTGCCAGATAATTACAGATGGCAGCTGGTAGCCTAGGAAGGCTGCACCGAGGTAATCTGAGAGCCATCTGCAAGGGAAGAGACACTTTTAGAAAGGGGTAAGGAGCAAGGATATCTGCTTCTCCCTAGCTACAACTGCTGTGTGGTTTAGACTCATGAAAATGAGTGAGCCTGTTTCAGGGACATTGTCCAGTAGTCTTGCAGCCTGATGGTAGAAGGCCCCTATTTCTACTACTCTCATGAACCTGCAGCTCCCTCCCCATCCAGGCTTATGAAATATTTTCTACGTCCTCCCCTTATTCCTGTTCCTCTCCTCCCCAGACATTTGTTCATTTCAGCACCTCACTATTATGACCCATTTTTTTTGAGCACCCTTCTAAGTGTTTGTTTTTGCTATCTGTGGCTGCCCAAAAATTACCACAAACTTAGTTGATTAAAATGTTTCACATTTATTGTCTCATAGAACTATGATTTCTGTGGGCCAGGAGTCCCAGCATGGCATGGTGGTCCCGTGTTCCAGGGTCTTTCATGTGGCTGCAGTCCGGAGCTGGTCTCACCTGAAGGCTCATCCAGGCAAGGGCCTGCTTTCCCATTCCCATGGTCCTTGGCAATATTCGATTCCTGTGGCTGTAGGACTTATAACAGCTTGCTTCTTCAGGGTCAGAAAAGGAGAAAGTGAGTCTCTGGTACTTGTCTACTTATATAAGGTAATCATAGGAGGTAATCACACTCAAGGGGAAGGAAATCCTCAAAGGTGTGGTCACCAGGGACAGGGCTCATGGGTTACTCCTTAGAGTCTCCTCTGTGGTATCATCACCCCTTATGCTCCTCTCTACTCTAGTCCACGTGTCATCATGCAGCTATATTAGTTTTCCTAAAGCCATTCTCTGTTAAGTCTTCTGCTCAAAATCCTGTAGTAGTTAAAAATCAAAATTCCTTACATTAGCCCTTGAGGTTTTCTCCAAGAGCTGCCTGGCAGTGTCTGTCATAATCGCCAGTGCACACATGCTTTGACCGAGCTTTATCCCAGAACCCTACTTCCAGATGAGTGAAATAATGATGGTACAAGTGTAATCCCCGCAGAACTGTTTGAAATAGCAAAAGATTGCACACAACTAAATGGAGGTGCTGGTTAAACACATTATTGCACATCCCCACAATGGGATACTACACAAACATGAGGGTGAATGAATGGGGCTCTTTATAGATCTTTATAGATGGGGTGTAGTGTGATCTGCACCTGAGGTTCTCCCATAGTAGCCCCTGCACAAACCATATCTACATCTCCTGGAATGTGTTGGGAATGCTGTCCTTAGGCCCACCCCTACCTCTTGGATCAGAGACTGTGTGGTGAAGCCCAGCAGTCTGTGGCTAGGTAATTCTCATGCATGCTGTATTTTGAGAACTACTGGTTTATGGTACATATAATTTGTCTTAGTCACTTTCCCGTCACTGATACAAAATACCTGACACCTGTAACTCAAAGGAGGCGAGGTTTGTTTGGCTCACAGTTTCCAGTGGGTTAAGTCCAAAGTCATTTGGCTCCAAGGCAGAAATGGCTTGGTAGAAGAGTGTGGCAGAGCATAGCTGCTCATCCCACGGAGCTGGGAAACAGGAAACAAGAGGAGGAATTGGAAACAGGAACACACCCTTCCAGGTCGCCCCCCAGTGACTCACTTCCAACCAGTCTCCTCTACCTTCTAACAGCACATTCAGCTACTGAATTTGTCAATGGATGAATCCACTAGTAATTGCGGTGCCCTATGATCCCATCATCTTTCAAATACAGGAAATATTTGGTGACATTCTAGTTCTAAATCTTGACATAATTAAATGGAAAATTTGGTGTCCTACTATTTGTGAAAAAAATAAAATGCATTAATTTGTATATGCATAAAATGTCTATGAAAATATACAGAAGAAACAGGTCACATTAATTGTCTTTGAGATGAGGAATAGGCTATTTGGGGAGCAATATGGAACAGTGATTTTTTTTTTTCAGTGCCGAGGTTTGAAGCCAGAGTCTTGTGTATCCTAGGTAAACACTGTATCTCTGAGCTGCACCCCTAGCTCAGAATTTCCACACCATTTAATGTAGCACTTATTTAGAAAATTAAATTGCGAAGGCCTTTCCCTCTCGTATGGCCTCTTCACACCAGTCACATTTTTTCTCAGTGTTCCTTTGGTCTGTGTGGCATTTCCTGGTCCTTCCCTATACTCTTCCCCGCGGAACCAAAGCCACTTACTTCACCCTCCAGAGTCATACCATCTGCTTCCTCCTTTGGGAAGATGTGCCTGATGTCCTCCCTGTCCCTGCACCCCAGGCCTGTGCTCTACTCTAACCTTCTCTCCCTCCCTTGCTCCCTGCAGGTCTGTGCCTTTAGTAGACTGACAGCTTGCTGAGGGCGCAGACTTGACGTTGCAGGCTGTGAGATTCCAGCATCTCTTGTTGCCTGCAAATTGGTATCTACATATCTTTCCGTAAGTAACTGAACAAACAGGGACATGATGATGGGGACACAGGAACAGGGGCGTGGACCGTGGGTAGTTGCAAGAATGAGAATTGCCCTGAGAGGAGAAGATGGATCTCCTGTCAGTCAGGACAGGACTGGAAGGATGTGGGAAGAGCTGCCAGCCCTAGGCTTTCTAGGGTTGGGCTTGGGCCCCATGTTATCCTCGGCCCCCTGAGGGGCCAGTAGCGGGGCACTTTTCACTGGGTGACTGCTATTTTTTTTTTAATTGAGGGATGCATTCTTTTAAAAAGACAGATGTGCTTTGTGGGGGGTGTGATTGAGGGTGGAATGTGTGACATAGAAAGCTCTCACACAGCCTGGCAGGAGGGCAGGTTGCCCTACCAACGGGGTTTTTCTGATTAAAACCAAGTCAGGGGTGAAGTTGTTTTTTAATATTAAAAGAATATGCCTCCAGTGGCCATGCAGTCCCTAACCTCCCTCCATCTCGGGAAGCATCTGACATTTCCTGCACATTTTAACTTTCTAACCAAATAATGAAATAATCATATTGGCTCCTCAGTCACAGGATTCATTTTATCTCATTCCCAGGCTTCAAAATTCATCTCATATTTTAATCTGTTTTGAGCTCTTTTCAATTGCCTTGGAGAAAGAGCCAAAGGTTCCCTGAACTCATGTTGCCTGAAGTTGTTTGGTTTAGGTTCCTGTGGGGTACTTTCTTTAATAACATGGTCCATCTTACTGCAGCAGCAGGAATCCGAGGGGGTGGGGTTGGGGCTGGGCCTCCACTTCGTGGCTCCCAGACAGTAAATTAATGTCCAAATTCCAACTGTGGGGATTCTTGTGGATGGTACTCTCCCTTCTCCCTGTACCAAGGCCAGCCCCTTGCAGAAACACCCTCCACCTGCTCCAGGCCGTAGAATCCTACCCTCCCTTGAGGTTCAAGAACATGCAATAATGACCAGCATTTCTGAACCCAGCTGCCTTTCAGGTGCACTCTGCCTGTTTGGTGGAATGATTTTCTCACATTCATATTCCTCTCTTAGGTGGTATTAGTATCAGAATCCTCATTATTTGGATGAGGAGATTAAGTAAGAAGGGAAAAACAACTTGCCCAAGAGATACACGCTGTGCTTTATTCAGGTTAACTCTTTTTGGTTTGTTTCATTTACCTATGAATTTTTTTAAGTTTAACTCTTGCTTTTCCTTCCCCATGTGTGCATGTCATAGTTTCCCATCCAGAGAGCAGGCCCTCAGGGTTGGGGGTCACTCCTTCTTGGTCTGTGCTGGGCGGCACCGTAGTGTCAGTGGGTCATTGCAGCTGTTTGTCTCAGGAGAGACTACAGATGGGTGCTAGTTTAGCACAAGGGGCAGGGAGCTTTCTGCACCTTCCTTAGAGCCAAAGGCTGATTTTGGGAAGTGGATGTCGTTGCCCTGGAACAGTGACAGTGAACATTTTAGAGCTTTCAGTTGACACAGAGAGCCCACTGTGGCACGTGTGCTGTAGGTTCCCCACATAGAACTTATTTGTGCTTCTTGTTTTAGAGTGGTAAGGGGACAGCATGATGCAAATGACGAGGCCTCCTCATTGGGCTTTTAGTCCATTTGGGCTGCTGTCTGTATCAAAATAGCATAGACCAGGTAGCTTATAAACAACAGCTATTTACTTCACACGGTTCTTGAGCCTGGAGGGTCAAGGTCAATATAGATTTAGTGTACGGTGAATGCTTGATTTTGGTTCATAGATGGTGCCTTCTGGTTTGTCCTCACATAGTGGAAGGGGAGAATCTTCTGTGCCTTAAAAGGGCACTAACCCCACTCATGAGCACTCTACACCTATGACCTCTTTGCCTCCCAAAGGCCCCACCTTCTAACACCGTCATACTGGGGGTTAGGATTTCAACATTTGAATTTGCAGGGAATGGGGGAGTTGTTTGAACCCACAAATAATCAGTCCATAGCAGGCTTGCATTTGTCATGGGTCGGTGGGAAGCAATAGGGCATGCACCCATCGAGGAGCACACTGTGGCCACGGAGGGAGGCAAGTTCCCTGGAAAGGTCCCCTTTGAAAGTAAGATGCCCAGATGTGAGAAGGCACTGGCCATGGGGAGAGGCCAGAGATAATTGTATTTCTGTCCGGTAGTGGGGTCTGGCCTCCCATTTCCATAATGACAGCAAACCTTGGGGCTGGTGTTTCACATCTTTGAACCTCTATTACTTTATCTGCAAAAGGAGAACTGGCCAGGCCTGCCTTCCGTGGGCAGAGCAGCTGGGAAGGTGCAGTGGAGTACCTGACAGGACAAGAGTGCTGCAGCTACAGGAGAGAAGGCCATCTCTCCCTTGCTCGCTGCTCCTGCCACACTGGGCAGTGGGTTTGTTCGTTTGACCAGACCCGCCAAATCTGCTCACCTTCTGCTCCTCCTTGCTGTCCCTGTCTTGTCCCATGAGGCCTTCTGGAGCTGTTTTCCTCCACATCAGTCTTCTGAGCCCTTCCTGTGCAGCTGAATAGTCTGGATGCCCTTGATGCTCAGGCCCCACCCTCAGAATCTCTGATCTTGTGAGCAGGGTGAAGCCTGGGCTTGGGATTTCCTTAAAGGCTTCCCAAGAGATTCCAGCGCCGTGGGGTAGAACGCACTCTGTGCTGCATAGCACGTCAGTGGGAGACGAGAGATGGTCCAGTGGCGTTCCAAGGCAGCCTGTGTACCGAGGTAAGCATTTATGAAGCATGTTTGTTAGATGCTGTCATGTTCTAGGCTTGATGCTGTGTACATTTGGCAGTGTCACGTAAGATTAAATGAGTGGATTACAGTTTTATGTTTAGCAATACATTGTGGGTGATTGAGCACAAGTGTCCTCTGGGATCTGAGAATTAAGTGCCCCACAGGCAGAGTGGCAGCAGACCCCAAGTCTGGAGGACTGGATGCCAAGGCTGGCTCCACCACGACTCTCTTTGTGTCAGATCAAAATATTCACGTCTATCTCATAGTATCATTGTAAGAAACAAGTGAGATCAAGCATGGTATGTCTTAGGAAATCAAGACTTCTCTACAAATAAAATTATTGGACAAAAAATGTTCAGTATTCTGTCAGCTGTGAGTCACTAGACACCATCTTCTATGCGTTTTGCCTGGCATGAGGAGACCAGATGTCCCCAGCTGTGGTCCCCTGCCCAGGCTCCCTGCCTGTATTCTAGACCTTGTCCACCCTTGCACTAGTAACCAGCCCCTTTTTTGGCATCCTTCATCTTCAAAGCTAGTCTCTCCACTGGCTCCTTCCCTCAGAAGAGAAACACGCTCACCTAAGCCCCGTGGGAAGCTGCACTGCTCGGGTCCTTGGCCCCTCCAGCTCCCATCCTTCTGCCTGTGCCTTGTAGCTAGGTTCCTGGGACTTGTGATCTGTGTGGAGACCTCCCTCTTCTAACCTCTTTCCACCATCCAACCGTCACCTGCCCCATCTTACCTACCTATGTGTGTCCTATAGGCCACTTCCTCAGGCTCTTGCACATCCCCCCTCTCTCTTCTCCACCTTTGGCCAGTTACTTAAACCTAGGAATCCGTATCTTAAATACTCCCCTGAGCTTTGGGCTGTCCTCAGTGCCCACAAGCCACTGCCTTGCTTCAGTCCCTCATCTCACTCCTGGGCTGTGAGTCCAGCCTCTTACAGTGTCCTGACCCCTCGCCCCTACCCTGCTCCCTCTGTCTAATGTGACTGTTAGACTGTTAGCATCCTTGATGCTCTTGCCTCTGCACCTCTTATCTCTTCCAACTCTTCTCATATTTACATGAATTCCTCAAATATATCCCAGTGTGTCATGGCTCTGTAATTTTTCACATGCCGTATCTTTCCTTGAAGGCCTTCCCTGCCCACTACCACCCAAGCTCATGCTGGAGATGTGCCTATTTTATAAATCCCAGCTCAACTGTCACCTCCTCGAGGAGCCTCCCATGATTCCTTGGTTCATACCTCAGTGCCTCTGTGCCACCTCTGCTCCCAGACATGCTGCTTCTCTAGCTCCTCTCATGCTGGTTACATGGTCGGATTCCCAGGACCCGAGAGCTCATGGAGTAGAGGTGTTGCTTTGCTCTCACTCACAAATGTTTGCAGAATTGTATTGCACCCATCGGTGTGCACGTGAGGACTCAGAGCATCTTCACAGGGTGTGGTGACTTCAGGATGCTCAGGGAAAGGTCCACTGAGCTTCACCAGGCTCTGGTGTTTCAGTGCCTTCAAAGCAGCTGTCTATCCATGGAGCTGTCCCTGAGTCACAGAGAGAGCTGACTTCTCCAGATGTTCTTACCTCAGAAGACAGCAGGGAGTGTCCTTCCTGAAGGCTCCAATCATGACCAATTCTAGATTCATGCACCTCCTAGAATGCTATGGCTGGGGCTGGGGCCAGAAGCCTGCAGCTGTGAGCCAAGGAGGAACCCCAGTGTCTCGGATACTTTTCTGGGGGTTCTTTTATTGAGTCTCAATTCTCCCAAACTCCTGTCTGTGATGGGCATCCCTGGAAGAGTGGTGGACTCAGGTCTTGGCCTCTCACTCTACCTCCTCACCCCTGGTCTCAGCACATGGACTCTTTGTTCGTATTTTGCAGCACCAAACATTCCTTTCCAAGTTCTTTCCATCCTTCTCTTTTGAAACAAAAGGACAGCTTCTTAGTATATGTGCTGCCGAAGCAAGCACAAGGATAGCTTCTTAAAGTCACAATGCTGTCACCCCTAGCTTTTGATGGGTTTTTCAGGGGCCAGGTTCACAGGGAAGGCCTTCTCTGCCTCCCATCTTGATCTGTTGGAAGGTCTAATAGTCATTAAACTCATGCCTAAAAGTTTCTTTTGTGCATTCTACCTGTGTCTTACTCTCACAGTGGCATGTGATATCTGTCATGTGGTCATTACTGTACACACTCTAACTTCCTGTTATACCTGTATCGTATTCTATTATGTATTAGAGTATTATTATGTTGTATGTTGTGTGATTTTCTTTGGAACTCATGTTTCAATCACGTTCATAGTTTCTTCTTTCTGCTTTGGAAGCTCTTCATCTTGAGGTGAAAAATGACCAATAAGAAAAGAAATTTGGGCTTCTCACGGGAAAGAGAAAGGGACTAAATGTTGATGGAGAAATGTTGGGCACCAACGCTGGGTTCTTCTTTGTGGCTTTCTGTGTACATTTGTGGGAGGGAGCCATTGGGATGGTTCTTTTGCTGTCTTCCGGTCCTTGGCAGGATTGCCTTCCTGTACCCGTTGTGGTGGGGCAAGGTCCTGGTGAGTCCTGCCCAGTGAGTTGTGAGTGGAGGGTGAGTTTCACTTCCAGGTCAGAGTTATTTACCTGCCAGGGTCAGGCTCAGCCGAGCTCACAGGATAGTCCAGTCCAGTTAAAATGGTGCCGTTGCATCAGCTGACACCCTAGTGACTCCAACAGGCAGTGCACTTGTGGGACTGTAGTGTCATCATAAGGGGAAAATAAAATTGCATGAGGGATGAACTTTCATAGCCTTAGTGAGTTACAGTTCATCTTTTTCAAGTGTGCAATTCAGTGGTTTTTAGTATATTCACAGGGTTGTGCCTCCATCACCACTATCTTATTTAAAAATGTTTTCATGACTTTACAAAGACACCCCATGTCCCTTAACAAGCTTGACTATTTGGAGCTCTGTGATTCTAGGGGTGGTTGCCGTTACTGAAGCATAGTGCAGCTTTCCCTGACTGCCCCGTGACCTGGTTCGAGACCTGGAAGAGGCATGCTGTGTGGCCAAAATTCACTCTACCACGAGCTTAGGGCAAATCTAGAGAAGGTGGGAGTAAAGGGAAGAATCAGTGGACATGCTTGATTGAGCATGAAGAGCACTTCATTGTCTCAGGCCTCTGAGCCTTTGGACTTCTTGCAACTAGCCTTCCTGGCTCATTCTGGGAAGTGAGGAGGGCTGATGTTGTTGGGTGGGCTGAGTTTGAGTGTCACCAAGTTCCCACGGATCCCCCAAAACCTCTTCGGCTTGGCAGCTCCCTGCTGTGCCCTTGGTGAAGGCCATCCCCATCCCATACTATCTGGGCACTTGGTGAGAGCCCTCTGGAACAAGTTCTCTTGTTTCCTTGGCGTTCTTCTTTGTCTGTTTTATCATCACCTTTTCTGTGTGTCAGCGAAAGGGATTTTGAGAGGCAGAGATGGGGAAGAGAGAGCATGTGCCCTGTTTCCTGGCCCTCTTTCTCCCAGGGTTGGTTCTGAGCACACCCAACAAGGTGGGCCTTGGCTTTGTGATGCTCACCCAGCCTCTGCCCCTAAGGGTGGCCTCCTCTTCTGGCTATTCACTTCCTATTCTGCAGGAGAATGTCTGTTTCCTTCAGACTGTATGTTTTCTCACCCCTCTGGGAGGGGACCTGCCAGTCTGTTTCAAGCTGAAAGGTTGACAACCTGATAGACTCATCTCAGTGCACAGACTGTGGAGAGTGCAGGCTGCCTGGGGGTTGCTCACCCCTTCGAATATCCCAGCATCAAGCACAGGGCTGCAAAGTGAGGGCTCAGGGTCAAGGCCGACCCTTCTCAGCCCTTCTTTGATGGCGCTGGGTGGGCAGTGATTAGGAGTGTCCTGTAGGGGCTCTTGGGCTTTGAATTATTAGAATGTAATTGTACATCATTGTAGTGTTCACCTTATTGAAGCACATGCTGATGTTAATGAGCTTTGGGTTTTGATGCTTGTTTAGAGATCAGCTTCGTCTTGGATGGGAGGGAGCAAAGCTAAATAAATGGTAGTTTGTTCTTGTTTTTGCAAAAAAAAAAAAAAAAAAGAAGTGTCCTGTAGGATCGTGTGTGTTAGCAACTGGAGTAGGACCCAGGCTGTGAAACCTGTGGGGCCAAGAGGATGGAGAGGACACTCTGTGCCCTGGCGTGGTCAGGGGCTGTGAGCCATTGCCCCGTGATAACGAATGGTTAGGGAGATTCATCCAGTGTCCAGATTCCCAGGCTGCTCCTATGCCTTTGGATTCTGTGAGTCTGGTGCAGTGCTGGGATCTCTCATTTATATCTGTCTGGCCACCCAGGGCTGCCCCAGGAGATGGGATGTGGGTTTGAGCCTGGGCAGGCTGTGACAGGTGAGGAGGGTATGGAGGAGGGGCTTCCAGATGCTGAATTCCTCAACACTGCCTTGCTTTATGTTGGAAGAGCACTTGCCATGCAGAGGCAAATCACTTGGTCAGGAGACAGGGACATTGTTAAGCTCTAATTGACTGCTGAATAATTTAACCACTCAGTTAGGAGGACCAGGTGAAGACCTGTAGAACAGGAGCACTCTTTGGAAGAGGGCCGAAGGCAGTCTTGCTGCTCTGTGCCCTGGCCAGCAGCCTTGTTATCAGGTGGCCAGGAAGACTTTCTATGCTAGTTCACTTTGAAGTTCCCCAGAACCAACATGGGAATTAGGTCCCCCAAGAGCTCAGTGATGATGCCAGCTCCTTTCCTGGTTGGAAATTCTTCATCGATTCAGCAAACCTGACGAGCATAGTAAGAACCCCTACCAGGCGATTCTCAGACTTCATACATATCTGTGGTGCCCCTCCAGCTTGTCAAAATAGGGTGCCAAGCCCCACCTCCAGGGTGTCCAATTCCTGGACCAGGACCCAGGAAGTGCACATCTGACGAGCTCTCAGATGCTCGCTGCTGGCTCTTGATAACTTCTCAGCACTCTAGCCTGCTGATGGGGGTTTCCACGGACTTGGGACTCAATCACTATCCCAGGGCACTTAGAATCTGACCAGGGCCCTACCTTCACCCACCCTGATTAGGAGAAAAAGAGGTGGTGAGTATCCAAGACCTAAGGAGGGCCAGAGATGCTAAGCACAAAGGAATTCAGAGCGAGGGGATGTGTAGGGTGGGTAGGAGGCTTCCTGAAGCTGAGGCATGGAGGGTGCGCAGTGCTTGGACTCCTGGACCTGGGCTAGGCTATAAATGCTGTGTCCCTGGAGTTGTTCACTGCAGTTCTGCTGGCAGAGGAGAGGCCTGAGGGCCAGCATGCAGGAACCCAGGTGGGGAAGCCCAGGAGAGGCCTGCAAGGCACAGAGGCCAGCGGCCCAGTGGAGTTCCTGGGAAGAGAGGAGAGAAGGCTTTCTGGAGCTGCACGGTGGAGGTCTGAAATGCTCGGGTGAGGAGTTCAGACTCTGTTCCACAGTGAACTGGGAACAAATCAACAGCAGCTTGGCTCCCCGAAGCAGACATCTGGAAATGGACTCTTGCATTTTGAAAAACAGATTTTTCAGTAGTAGCTTGTGGCTGGTCTGGGTGCATGATTTCAAGGCTGTGTGTCAGAGCTTTTTCCTTTCCCCTGCGTGCCCTCCCCGAGCCTCACTCCATTTCTCTCTCATGGTTTTCAGCCTTCCACAATTAGAGATTATTTCTTCTTCCTCTTCCCTAAAGATGCCCAGGGAGGAAAGTAACTAACTTTAACAAGCTATGCTGGGTCACCTTTGAGGGGATTTACATGCAGTCTTTTCCAGGGGCCAGTGGGCAGGGAACATAGGACAGATTGATGGTCTGCAGGAAGAGAGAGGGAAAGGTTAGGTGGCAGAGGGGCAGCGAGAAGACAGAGTAGGTGGTGTAGGGAGAACCCTTCCCAGAGTCCTGGGCATCCAGAGTGTTTCAGGTGGTGCGAGGCCAGAGATCTGGCTGCTGAGGGTTGCAGGAGGGCCTCGGTGTGCCTGTCTGACTTGTGAGAGCACAGAGAGCATAATGAGTACCTTCCTTCCCTTGTATTTCAGATGCAACCCCCATGCTGGCCTGCTCTTCTCTGGCTAGAGAGGCTAGAGTTGCTGCTTACATTTGCAAGCAGAGAGCAGGAAACAGTGTCTCTCAAGTCATGTTTCTGAGTCCATTAGATAAACATGTTCCAAAAACCATGATGGGAGAAAAAGTCTACCTCCTTTTGTTCCTGTTTCCAAGTCTAGCTTGTCCACACTGGATGGTCTGAAAACTGTGTTCGGATATGGTGCATAGCAGCCTCCACCAGGAAACCATTATGAGCATGGTCATTACTTGGGTTCAGGTCGAGGTTGGTAATGGCAGCCTGAAACCCCTGTTTGCTTACACAGGTGCACTCCAGGTAGTCCCCTCATGGACAGTGCTTTTGTGGAGTGACGGTAAGTGAGGTACTAGAGGCTGATTTCTGCTACCAGTTGAGTGTTTTCTAGTCTACCACGTTCACTGAGGGGAGGAAAATGTGGAAGGCCCAAGAGGTGGGTTAAAGTAAAGATGAAGGCTTTTGGGGAGGCAGCAGGCAGAATGTGCCCCTGCAGCCTTCTCTTTCTTGCCCACGGCACAAGGTAAAAAGCAAGGATGGCCTTTTGGGCCCAGCCTCTTGGGCCTCCAAGCTGGCCCCACCACTGCGAGGCTGTGAGGACCGGGGCAAGTCATGCAGCCATTCTGGTCTTTGTCTGTACCATCAGGGACCCGGAGCTTCCTGGGGACACTTGCGTGGAGTGTGTGAAACACAGCCGGTTTCCACAAAGGAACATGGCTCCCTGAGAAAGCACCTCCGTGTGGCTTCCTGGAAACATTTAGATTAGGGTTACTGGGTGTTTTTAACATCAATGATAGCTGGAATTGGAAGACACTGGGGGGACAGGGACTCTCCCTCAGCCCTACATTGGGTCAGAGGCTGAGCCACACCTGAAGCTTTGTTTCTTTTCCCACTTCTTCCCTCTGGCAGTGCTGGGTACAGACAGAGAAGCTCATTTGGCAATCAACAAACCCATGAAGAACTTAATGAACATCAGGCACTAACAATGGGAGAGTGACTACAAAAGGAGGCCATTTTCCTGCACAGCCAGAGAACTTGCCTTTATGCAATGGAAGGGGTGTGTGGGGTGATAAAGAGAACTTTATGTGGGTTCAGAAGACCTGGACACAGCTGTCAGCACAGTCCCTTGTTATCTGTATGATTCTGGATGGAACTATCTGCGCCTCCGTTTTCACCTCTGTAAATGGGGTGCGACTGTCCTTACCTGTCTCCAGGGTTGCTTTGAAGAGCAGGAGTCCTGCTAGGAAAGCTGTACGCTGGCTGCAAGTGCCATGCGAAAGCAGAGGCTTATGATCACAGCAGATTTTGTTTCAGTGCTGCTTGCAGGCTCCCCGAGGTCTTTGCTCATCTTCTCTCTGATTTAATCTACAGTGGAGGTGCGCGATGCTGTGACTCTTAGGTATGTTCAGCTAAGGTTGCTGGCTTGTGCAAAGCTGCCATTGAGGGTGTGGGGAGGTGACGTGGGCCCAGCACTCCTGCCAGAGCAAACCCTGCGCCTCCCACAGTCACCCTCCTCTGCTTTTCAGGGTGCCTCCGATCTGGATTCCCATTTGTTCACCTGCTCACACATTTCTTCTGTTTGTAACTTAGGTCACCTCTGCTCCTCTTTGGTTTTTTCTCATTTGTTAAATGGGAAGCTTGGCGCCCTTGAGTTGCATCTTGCTCTTCTGAAGCTCAGGACACTGCACAGCCTTACCCGGTCTGCCCCGCCTGCTCAGCTCTGGGCCTGGATGTGTCCTTCCCTCTCCTGCCTCCTCCCTGGCTGGGTGCAGGGGTGAAGAAGATCACTGGATGAGAGTGGCCTCCTGTAGGGACAGACACTTTCGGGGGTGATGGTTTCACTACAAAGAGTGACTCGAACTGTGGGCCTTGGGATCAGGACACGCTATCCTAAGCCCGTGGCTGTCCCCAGGGCTTCCTAGCACAATGGACAGCCCCCGAGGGCTGGAGACACTCAGACCCAGCCACTGATGGGTGCCACTGCTGGGGAAAGTTGCTGTTTTCATTGGTTCTGGGTTGCAATTTCATCCGCTCATCCAACATTAGTGGTGCACACTTAGTGCTCCTCCAACACTGTGCCAGGTACTGATCTCAGAGTGCTCACAGGCCAGGGAAGGCCGTGGCAGGGATTGCAGGTTACATATATTTCAGGGTCAGAGGTGCCGGAATGGGAAGATGATGTAGAGGTACCTGCTGAGTCCCGGCCTTGTGGGGTTGGTGAAGGCTTCCTGGCAGAAGGGGCTCTTGAGTTGAACACAAAGGCCAAGTAGCAGACAAAGAGATGTGGAGACGAGCGGAGCAGAGGGCCTTCTTGTTCCAGCCCCCTTGGCTCTTAGGCTCCCTGCTGGGAGTAAGTCCCTGGCTCTCTCCTCTGGCCCTGCCATGCTCTTCCAGAGAGAGAGCCCCCAGTGGGTTGTATCCTGTGTCCTGTCCCCAGCCCGAACTTGCCTTGCTGCCAAGGTGGGGCCAGGCCAGACTAGTGGGGTGAATGGGCATTTTTGGGCTCCCCAGACAGCTGCTGCTGTGAAATCCTAGTGGATTGCTGAGATCAAAGGTTTCATGTCTTCTTGAATAAGTGATTTCACTTATCTTTGAGATTGCAATTGACTTTACACATAAAAGGCTTATTCACTTGGAAGCAACATTTACGCCAGAAATGGATAAAGAGCAGGAAATAGTGTCTTTCTCAACACAGGTGCAAGAGTTGAACTTTGGAAACCTAGTTGTACTTGTAACCTCCTCTTGTCACCCTTAGTAGTGAGAGTCCCTCTTTTGGACAGTTGTACTGTGCTCTCCTCACAGGGGACCAGAGGGCCTGTCAGCCTGCAGAATGCCTATCAGGGGTCATTTGGCTGCTAGAGATGCCCACATCCACTGCTTTTTTAAAGCCTTTGAATTGGAGTCCTCTTTGCTGGCTACTGGCTTCATCTTCCTCTCCAGTCTCTGCCTCTGTTACCCGTCTTGGCTTATTCAAGAGTCCAAGGCACTGTGAGCAGTGGAGATCCACAGGGTTTCCTGGGTTCATCCTGGAAACAAGCACAGTGGAGCTGTGGAAGACATGTGAATCATAGTTTCTCTGCCAAAACAAGCTGACATCTCATAGCCACATATGACTGGGTGGAGAGAGTTTGTGTTAAGTGATTCAACTCTATGGAGAATAATTCAACAACATCTGGGACCTTTTCATGTATATAACTTTGGACCCAGAAATTCTATTTACGTGAATGTATCCTAAAAATATCCAGGCATGTACAGGAAGTGGCATATGCATGAGGTTGTTCATTATAGTCTGTCTGAAAGAGAAAAAGATTAGGAACCAGCTCTATACCCATCAACTGGAGACTAAATCAGCTATAGTGTAGTCACTCAGTAGAATAGTATGCAGCTATATAAAAGGACAAGACTGCTTCTATATACTGACCTGGGACAACCTCAGAATTACCCTAATAACAGCAAAGTGGAGATCACTACTGCGGTGTGGTATGAATTGTGTAAGGCAAAACTAATACGTATTGCTGTTTGATTAGGCCTGTGTTCTCTTGGGATAGAGATACCAGGAAATGTTAACAGGAAACCATCTCTGGTAGATGATGACAGGGAGAGGAGGACAACTTTTTGCTCTATGTCCTTATGTGCCATTTGTATTTTGAACAATGTGGATGTGTTGCCTCCCTGCAGTATGGAGAATAATGGTCCTCCAAAGACGGCCACACTCTAGTCCCAGGAGCTGGTGAGTATAATACATTGCTTTCTTTGACACAGTGGGCTTTGCAGCTGAGATTGAGATTTATATACTTTGAAATGTGGCAATCGTCTTGGCTTATTCAAGGCAGCCCAGTTTCATCACATGAGTCCTTAACAGCAGAAAAGCTTTCTGGCTGTGATCAGAGGTGACTACAGACAGGTGAACCCAGAAAGATACCTGCTGATAGCGTTAGGGAGGAGTCCAGGAGCCAAGGGACATGAGAAGCCTCTTAAAACTTGACAAGGCAAGGGAAATTCCTCTCTTAGAGCCTCCAGAAGGAATAGAAGAAGCACAGTTCAGCTGACACCTTACTTTCAGCCTGGGGAGACCTCCAGAACTGTGAGATAAATTCATGCCACTCAAGACACTCAGCTTGTGGGCATATGCTATAAAAGTAATAAAAACTAACATTCTACTCAAAACAATCCAAAAAACCCTAATTTTTGAAAGAGAGTATAGCGAGAGTTTGACTCATTGCACACGCACTGAAAAGACATGCACTTGCTTTTAGTGAGGCACTGTGTGGTGCATGCTGTGAAGGAACCCTGATCACCGTGAAAGGTCTTGGAGGAGCCTTTATAGTGAGCTGCACAGTCTCTCCCCTTCTGAGTTAGTCAACTTTTCACCTGCAGTAAATTACCTGGCTCACTGTTTCAGAGGTTCCAGTCCATGGTCAGCCAGCTCTTGTGGCAAGGCAGAAACATCATGGTGGAAGGGTGTGGTAGAGTAAAGCTGCTCACCTCTTGGTGGCCAGGAAGCAGAGAGGAGGGTGAGAGGAGAAGAAGGAGAGAGTGAGAGAGAGAGAAAAGAAAAGTTGGGGGAAGGAGCCAGAGATAAGGTATCCCCTCTAAGGGCATACCCCTAGTGACCTCCTTTCTCCAAACTAAAGCTTCTGCTACCTCTCAATAACAACATCACCTTGCCACCAATCCTTTAGTTTATGACCTTTGGGGGACATTTCAGATCCAAACCATAATACTTTCCCATTAAAAGTGATCTGCATGATGCCAGTACACATTCCTCCCATCATGCTATGCATGCATTTTAGGCCTTTTGCCATCTTGGGCCCCAGTAGACTAGACTGGACCTCATTGCCCTGTTTGCAGCCAGTCTGCCAGCTCAAAAACCTCCAAGGCTGTGAGTAAGAAGTAGCTCCTGCCTTCCTCTGGCACTTAGCCTGGGTTATATTCATTTCGACGTCACCCAAGGGCCTGATGACTCTGGGTTTCTGCCCTGGGAGCTGTGTCCTGAGATCACCATTCCCTGATGTAGCTGTCTGCTTATTGTTGCCCATCTGTCATCTTAGTGGGAAATTCACTGAAAGCTGCTGAAGGGGACCACATCCACAGCTCCTAGAGTTTGCCCTGGTCCTGCTGGGCAGATATTAGGAAGGACGCAAAAAACAAAACCCACTAGCAAAGAGATGGAGATGGGTTTTGTCTTCTAGTTGTAAAGAGAAAATTTATCATCATTCTTGTTGGCCATTTCCTTTGTCCATGCCCATTTTATACCAGAAAATAGCTGAAGGAAGAAAAATGACTTCCTCCTTTCTCTCTCCCTCCACTGGTGTGAGTGGCCAGGGGCTATGACTGTGGTTTGAAGGAGCCATTGGGCGTCTCCAGTCTTGCCAGCTACCAGTCAGCCACCCCATGCCCAAGGCTGCATTTGGAGGCCCCCTGACCCTTGGACTGCTCTTGCTTCCTTCTGACCCTGCCCCCACTCCCTCAGCCTCCTGCACCTTGGTCCACACATCAAGGCTTTCTGTCCTGTGTGTTTGCACAGAAGTGGCAGTGTGCACAAGTAGGTGACACGTGTCCTTGCTGTGACCCTTGGAAACCGCCCTGTCTGCCAGAATGATGCTGCGACACAATTTTAGGCTCTGTGTGATGTGGAGCTGTGTTTTCATTTGGGGAAATGACAGGGTCCACTGGAACAAAGTAGCCAGGTGGTCACTTTCTTGCTCTGGCGAAGAACTGCAGTCCACAGGGAAGTGTGAGAAACAATGGGCATGTTCTAGAACCTGGCAGATGAGGGTTTGAAGTCAGATTCCACTTTGGGGAACTGTGTGACCTTGGCTGCTTGCCTTTTCCAAGCCTCAGTTTGCTCACCTGTGAAAGTGGGAGCTGGGCTCAGATCTGGGCTGACCCCATGGATGTATGGAATAGGGGCTGATTCTAAATCTGAGCTTGCCTTACAGCTGGCTCTTGTGGTTTGGTCAGCTCCCAACAGTATGGAGCCCTCATCCCCCAGGTTAACAGTGGACAACCTAGCTGAAACAGGTGCCAGTTCAAGGGCTGGGCACTTCGAGGGCTGCTGTTATAACAGGAAGTGACTGGCTTGCAGCGGTTGCTATTATTTTGCAAGGTTCATTCTGTTTTACAGGCTTGGCTCATTTCTGTGCTACTGTGCTGCTCCTGCAGCCAGGCCCTTAGGCTGTAGGTTTGCAGAGGCCATCCGTCCCTTCCCATCAGCCCTCTGGGTGGAATCTTGAGTTCGAATTTGTCACACAGGCAGGACCGGTTGCTTCACTGTCTCCCCACTGTGTCCTTCCAGGCTCCCCAGCTCCTTCTCCATCTCTGCTGTCCCTCGTCTTCTGTCCTCAGTGCTGCCTCACCTGCCTCCCAGGCCTCCTTGCTCCTTTCTGGCCTTTTATCTCATTGACCTCAGTATCTACCTCAGCATCTCTCACCTGGTCTGAAAGTGACTTTACTGTTTCATCCTGTTTACTGGCACCCGGCCTTTCCTCAGATGTTAGTGCCACTCAGAACAGCCATCTCTATGTGTAGAAACTTTGGAAATTCTCTTTTCTTTTCTTTCTTTTGTTTGTTTTGAAATTCTTTTTTCTGACCACAGCCCCTAGGAATCTGGCGTCAAACCCTCATCTGCCAGGTCACAGAACATACTCCCTTGATTACCACACTTCTTTGTGAGCTGCGGTTCCTCATCAGGGCAAAAAAGTGATCACCTGGCCACTTTGTTCCAGAGGATCGTGCCATTTCCCAGATGAAAACACAGCTTCACATTACACAGAGCCTAAGATGGCGCAGTAACGTCATTCCCAGAGACAGGGCCAGTTTCCAAGGGTTACGGCATGGATGCATGTCACCTGGCTGTGTACATTGCCACCTCTGTGCAAACACACAGGACAGGAAGCCTTGAGGGATGCAGCCTCTGCTGGATGTGACCTCTGCTGTACCACTGAGTGTGAGGTGGTGGTAGAGTTGTTGCTAAATGTTGCATTTAAAGAAAGAGACTGCTGGACGTGTGGTGTGCATAGCATCCTGCGTTGCTGGAAGCTGGCTGGTCCCTGGATAGAGGTAGTGAGAGAGGTCTGCCTGCCTGTGGGTGTCCACATAATGCTCTGCCAGTGGTCCTGGGTCTGGACAGGAGCCTGCCTTTGACTTCAGGCTTCTGATGGCTTCCCAGGGAAGCAGGGACCAGAAAGCCTAATGTGGAGAATTACAGCATGTCTCTTAAGGGAAGAAACAACAGGCAAGAGCAGAGTGAACTTGGGGGATTGGTTTGGAGAAGGAGGGGCATCAGGGAGGAATAGAATCATGTGGAGATTCTAAATGAGCTTATCTTGTCTTCTCCTCTGGCCCTGTGGTGATGCTTGCTTATCTGACAGCCTATAGTCCTGCTTTGGGAAACAAAAGAAGTTCAAATTCAGCCAAGAAGCAGGAACTTCATGCACAAGAGGTCAGCCTTCTTGTGACTGTTCCTATCTAGAGCACAGCCACAGGTGTCAAAGCAGGGGAACAGCCCTTTTGTGAGCAAAAACAGCTGAAGCCCGGCCCTGTACTCCCAATCACACTCTGCCATTTTGGTTGCCCAGCCCAGGGCACGCCAAGCAGTACACATTGAAGGTGAGCATCTGCTACACCCAGGTGTGCTCACACAGGAAGAGGGGCAAAGATGAGCAGACAGAAGCTGGAGTGCCAGGGACAGTGCCTGACACAGCATGGAGCCACAGAGATGACAGAGGGGCAAGAAGGCGTTAGAAGGTTAGATGATGATCATTATCTCGGCCACTGAGTGCTTTGTGGAATGAGGCTGGAGAGAGATATCAAGAAGCAAATTTTAGGTCTCCCAGTCTTTGCCATGAAAGGAAGAGAAGCATGTAAAAATTTTAAAAAATACTTTGTACTGTAGGGTTAAAATTAAACACATTCACTTGCTTGAAGGGGTAATGTTTGGTCTGGAAAAATCATATGTGAAATTTCTGTATTGCTAGATAAATAGTTATTTCCGTTGGCATCATAGAGTGTGAGAGGCAAACAGGACCAAGAGATCCCATAAGGCCATTAAAATTTTTAAGGATGATACAGTAGAACCTCAGAGACAGGCAGTGATTTGCCCAAGGTCCCATAGCCAGATGGTGGCAGAGCTGGGCCTCAAACTTGTAGTATAAACTGGCAGGGACTGGGCAACAGGCCCTCTTTCCAGTGCAGTACTTCGGGCAGGAACTGGGACTGGGACCCCCTCCAGTCTCCCTAGCTCAGTGCCAAAAACTCAGTGGGATATGGAATATGTGTGTGTGTGTGTGGAGGGGTGTCAAATATATGGGGAGGGTGCTGAGACGTCAGCCTGGGGACAACTCAAAGAGACCCTGCCCAGATGGGCTGTGGTTTGGGGTGGGGGTGCTGGTGAACCTGGGAGCGGAACAGAAGTGCACAGGGCCAGCTGCATGGCAAGGAGCTGGGAATGGTGTGAACATACCCAGTTCCTAAGGGAGCCACAGACATCCCTGACTAGAATGTTCTGTGATTGCTATCTGGAAGAGCCCACCTTTAAACATGTAGGGAACTGTTTTGAAAGGCAGCATGTAGCTCTGAAACAGGAAACAAAGAAGAAAATGTCAGTTGCTCCTTACAATCTTGCAGGAACCAGCTCCTAGAGTCTGATTTTTGCTTTCTGTTTCCTGGAGGAAAGGCTGAGGGGGCTCAAAGCCTAGCCTGTCCAGCACAAACCTGCGGCAGCTTCTCCCAGAGCATCTATCTGCGCACTTCCTATTTTTACCCTTAATAACTGTGTGCTCGGGGTTACCAGGTCTTCCTGTTGCTATAGCGAAAGGTGATGGTGCCAGCCTTCCAAAGCGCTGGACCCTTGGCTCAGAGGAAAAACACATTCTGAGTTGCTGTATTTTTGGGTTTGACTGAGAAGATTTAATGCACCATTTTCCAGCCTTTGCAGCCATGGTGGTTTGTGCTCAAAATACATAAAACCTCAGTAACAAAGAATAACTGACAATTCTGAGAATACATAAAAGATAAATTTTAAAGTACAAGAATGATAAAACTTCATCAGGAAAATCTAGAAAATGACAAATAAATAAAGACAGATGTGGTTACATTGCTGTGACACGCCTTTGTGGTCCTCTGAGTTATAGACCACTGTTAGTCTTCCTAAACATGCCTTGGGCAACATTGAAGACATAGTATCCGTATAACTGGCAATCTGTTTTTTTGGTTAATATGTCATAAGCATTTTTTCTGGTTGCTGCATTAGTTCAATAAGCATTATTTTTATTGATTGGGTAATGTCACATAATTTCATATAATATCTTCTGTGTTTCCTCTTCTTAAATCCACTTGCTCTACCATCTCTATCTAGATCTACTCCTCTCATGTGGATAACTGGCCTGCCTCGTTCCTGTCCCCAGCCCTTTTCCCCAACTTACCCTCCACACTAGGCTTGCTGATCAAAGGGTGGTCTCAGGCTGTGCTGTGGGCATTCCCTGGGACTTGATAGAAACACAGACTCTTGGACCCTCCCCAGACCTGCTGAGCTGGCACCTGCATTTGGACAAGACCCCGGATGACTTTGGCAAACACTCATCTCAAACACAGGCCTGCTCCCTCCAGGATAGAAGCCACAGCCCTGCCCAGGTGTGCAAATTGCTGAGTGTGGAGACCAGAGGGAGAGACAGGAGGAGGTGAATGGGGTTCAGGGCCAGGCCAGTGGAATGGTCCGCAGGTGGTGGGCAGCTGTGGGCAGTAACTTTGCTGAGGTTAGAGAGCTACAGAGTTTACTGAAATTGAAGTTGTCAAGCCAAATCCATAGACGATGCAAGATTGAAAACTGGGAGCCTAGCTGCCATCAGGGGCAGGAAAGTGGTTGGGCAGCACAACTTCTCCCATTATCTGGATAAAGAAGCTGAGGCCTAGAGGAGTAGAGGTGTTCACCCAAGTTCATGCAGCTAATAGGTGATGGAGCAGAGGTTCAACACTGATTCCAGAGCTCGTACTTCATAACTACCCTGCGACTTGACCTTCAGGGTGTGGGATGAAGGGCAAGAAGAAGAGGCCAGTTTGTACTAGTGAAGTGCCTGAGTTCAAAGTTACTAACAGCCCAAGGCAGGAGTGAACCCTGAGCATTTGCCTACCAAATTGATACTCTTTCTGCCTTGTGTATTTCATCAGCAAGCTATGGAGTTCGTCACCTTTTCTCCTTTCTGCCTGCCCCCTGATTTTAACTACCACTCCCTCAGTCCAAAGACAAATTTCAACAAGGGGAAAATCTTAGATGTTTTTACTCAGTTCTTAAAATTATGAGATGCTGAGGCCCATTTTACAGTTAAGGATATAGCCCCGGAGAGCTTGGGCAACTTGTCTGAGGTCACAGAGCCAGTTAATTACAGATTGGAAACTCTGACCGGGATGCAGTGCTCTTTGGATGATACTGGGCTGCTTTTGTCCCTGGTGGCCTGAATATCCCAGGTACCCTCAGTGCCCTGCCAGACCAGCCAGCTGTTGGGTTGCTGAGTTGGTATAAATCCAGCCTCACCTTAGGCTGGAGAATGCAATGGACGAAGCTCTATTTTTTAAAAAAGCAAACTAATAAAAATAATATCTTGCTTTTAAAAATCCAAGCAGTGTAGAAGTGTGTCCAGAGACTCTTGAAAGCACCTCCCCTCCCCTCCCAGTCCTCTCTGCCCCGCTCCCCAGGGGTAGCCACTTAACAGTGCAGTCTCTAGTGACTCCTTAATTTCCTGGCCAACCATTGGGTTTTGTAGGATCCATGCCACAGCAAGGCTATTTTTAACAAGCATCCCAGGCTTCAGGGGGTTGAGGAGAGGGGAAGAAAAGAATATTCCATTTGTATATTTTTAATCTGTGCACAGTTGAGCAAACATTGGCTTCCCTGTCCCCGCTACCAGGGTTGTAGGCAATTGATTAGGCTCTGGGCGCTGGGTAATCCTTTCTCTTCCCCTAACGAGGCTGAAGGGCCATGAGGGGCTCAGGAGATATTTCTGATGCTTCCGGTGCTGCGCTGGCGGTCTCAGCTGGCTGCCTCCTGATCCTGCCGCCCCCAGCCCTCTCCCTCCCTTCTGGCAGCCTGGAGAATCCTGGCCGGGTCTCCAGGGCCGAGAAGGCCTGGGAACCTGACTCTCTGGGCCAAGCTCATATTTAGAAATGTCTCCAGCCAGACATTGGCGACTGTCCCACTTGGGCTCTGGGCAGGGGGTGCGATCACATGTGCTGCCTTCAAGTGTGCAGATTGGGAGTGGGTACCAGCCTGCTGTGAATACCAACACAATCCCTTTATGCTGAGGTGCTGGCCGCAGAGCCTGTGTTCCTGGGCACAGAGTGGGGCATGGCCATAGGGAGAGAAAAAGAAGGTGTCACAGGCAAGGTGGTGGCGGAGGAAGAGATCCCTCTCTCTAATTCCTGCACCCCTTCTCTAGATTCTCAGAGTGCTGGCCCTGCCTGAGGAAGGGGCCTGCTGCCTCTGTGGGCCCAACAGTGTCACAATCAGGCCCTTCCTTTTCCTTTCCACCTGTGAGTCCCCAGTTGTGGTCAAGAGTAAGGCTGGCTGCCCAGGGTCTGGTTTGCTGACCCTTCAGGGGGCAGCCAGCTCCTCTATCTCTTGGAATCATGTCTATAAAAGGTGACCCAGAGTGATGTCATCTCTTGCTCACCTGCCCTCTTTTCCAGAGCAGCCCGTGGTGGTGACTTGTTTAGACCCACTGATCAGGGCTTTAGATCATCACCGTCCCAGGTAGCAGGTGTTATACCTTAACTCTGTCCGAAAACAACTTGTTAAGAAATGGCTCGGCTATTTAATGAGCATCTGTCAGGGCAGACCCTGTGCTTGTCATCCCAGCAGTGGTCAATGAGACTGTGTCCCTGTGGGAAATGGTCTCATGTCTCTTTATATCATGTCACCCTGTGTCTGCAGGTCTGCCCTGGGAACCCGAGTGACCTGCTCACCATGTAAGGCTCCCTTTCTGTCACCAGATATTCAGAGAGAATCCAAATGCAGACACAGGACTTACTGCCTACAGCCTGACAGCAAACCAAATCTCTGCCTGAGATTGCTGTCAGACCCCGCCCATTGTTCCCCATCCTTCCCTCCTCTGTCCACGTCTCTGGGGAGAAGAGCTCCTAGAAGCAGTCAGGACAGTTGAGCAGATATTTTATTTGTACCTCCCAGGAGCAGGAAGGAGAATGTGCCGAACTGAGTGACTGAGTGGATGAATCAGTTAACAAAGGAACAAATGAATGATGCCACAAAGAGAAACTCAATCTCTGCTCCAAAGGAACCTCAGATTCAGACAAAAGGAAATGGCTTATAGGATGGTGGCTCTGTGGGGCTGAAGGGAACCCCAGGGATCAGACCTACCCTTTCCTTTTACCAAAAAGATCCCCAGGTCCAGAGGAGTGGGGGCTACAACATTGCCATCCACAGACCGTGGAGGTCAGAGGATGGAAGGTTGGCTCAGAGCGACGAGATCCGGGAGGGAATAGAAGGCCACCCAAAGTGTCCCTTGTCCTTGGAAAAATTGCCTTTTCATATGGTTGGGAGCGGACGGTGCAGTTTTTCTTTGAGGGTTAATTGTTTGGCTGACAGCACAGATAATTAGGAATGAGAATTCTGGAGTGAGGGCCACAGCACCATCTGTTGTGAATATGTTCCAGCCTTACCCCGAAGGAGAACCAAGAGTGCCATCGCACCCTCCTCCACAGGGCTGTGGGTGCTCTGGTTCTTTGCTGGCAGTCCAGCCACCCAGTGACTGAGCAGCCAGTGGACTGAATGGTGGCTGGCATTGTGAGGGTGCAGTTTCTTATCTTACACCATGGCATCCCCTGTACACAGCAGGGCTCACCAAGAGCTCCAGGGATGAACAAGGATGATGGACAGGCTGCCTGAGACACAGGACACTAATGCGAAAGGGGCCAGTTTCTGTGTTCCCTGGGGCCCGATGCAGGAGGCCCGGCCTCTGCAGGGCTGCCGTAGGTGCTTTGGACCATTTTCCTGCCAGACTCTTTGGATCTGCCACCTGTCTTGGGCTTCCTGGCCCCTGGCCTGCGCTGCTTGTTCCAGAAGGAGATTGGCCCTGCCAGTAGGGATGTCCTAGGGGTGAGTCCTCTGTCAGTGGGGGTGGAGCTGGTCTGGAATCACACTGAGAACCCCACTGTCCAGGAGATGGGCAGAAATTTGTAGGGTTTTTTTTTTCCTTTTCCCTGTTATTTTTAGGGATACAGCACACATGTAAAAGAGCATATGAAATGTATATGTGTCTTTTGAAGGTAGTAATAATAGCTGCCTCACCTTTCAAAGGAGCTTCTGACCCCTTTAGGCTGCCTTACACAGAAGTGCCAAGCTGCTCAGGGATTCAAGGTCAGCTCGTTCTCTCCCAGAATCTGTGGCTCCTTATCATAACCAATTTCCTTTCTGCTGGAGCTGCTTCTGTTAACCAGGCGCCTCCACATTCCTGTCTTTTCTGTTTATCACTCTCTTCTCTCTGTACTTTCTCCTCTTAGACCTTCATATCAGGGGAAAAACCAAAGCATGATTGTTCTCCATCCCACACCCCCTGTAGCTGGGCAAATGGCCAGCATTCCCCTCCCCTCTCCCACTACCACTTGTCCCCCGCCCCGCAGGAGTGACTGGGCAGGAAGATGAAATTAACCTGGCATCAGGGAGCTTGCTGCAAAGAATGAAAATTGGGAGTTAGAAATTCCAGTCTTGACTTTTTTCACCAATTTACTGTGTGATTTTTAACAAACTTCTCATCTTCTCTGTGCTTCCATTTCCTCATCTTTGAAACACTCCTTCACAGAGCTACCAAGAAACTGAATGGTTGCAGTGGATGCAAAAGAAGCTTGAAAAGTATACATCATTCTGTATGTGGCATATAAGACATTGTCATCATCATGCTTACAGAAGCTATGTAGGATGAAGAGAGGACTTAGTGTCCCTCCTTTCCTTTGCTACCCTCACACTGTCTATGATGCTTCCTTTTGCTCACAGTGCTGGGTGCCTAGGTGATTGCACTCCTTCTGCCACAGCCCCTTCTCAACAGTGAGTCCACTGAGGCCCAGAGGAGCCCAAGGTTGGGGAGGAGTTAAGGGTAACAGCCATGTGGACAGTGGGGCTGGCTAGTGAGGGCTGCAGGGCTGTGGCCTGGATGGACTCAGTGCTCAGGGACAGGGTGCTTGGGGCAGGTTGGCTTCAGCTCCTGCAGGATGTGAGCTACCATTTAGGCCCTGAAATGGAGGGACTCAATGGAGCCATTGTCCCTGTCTCTCACCACAGGGAGCTTTGTATCTCTGCTCTTGTCTCTCACTGGGGGCTATCGTGTTAGTCAGCTTTCTGTCACTGTGACACAACACCTGAGAAGAACAACTTAGAGGTGGCAAGCTTATTTTGGCTCATGGCTTCAGAGGTTTCAGTCCATGGTGGCTGGTTCTTTTGCCGTGTGGCTGAGGTGGGGCAGAACATCATGGTGGAAAGGCATGGTGGAGAAAAACTGTTTACAAACCTCAGGGCAACTGAGAAGCAGAGAGCAAGAGCACCAGAGGAAGTAGTGAGGGACCCACTACAGTCCCAAAGTCATACTCCCATAATCCTCACCCTCTAACCAGATCCCACTTCCTGTTTTCATCAACTTCTAATAATGCCATTAAACTGTAATCTCATCAGGGTGTTAATCCACTGATGAAGGTAGAGCCCTACTGAGCCAGTCACCTTCAGAAAGCCCTACCTCTGAACACATGAGATTTTGGGGTGAGAAATTTGCTAAAAATCACACAGTAAATCAGTGAAAAAAGTCAAGACCTGAAATTTCTAACTCCCAGTTTTCATTCTTTGCAGCAAGCCCCCTGATGCTAGGTTTCATCTTCCTGTGAAGTCCCCCCCAGGGGGTGGGGGATGAGTGGTAGTGGGAGAGGGGAGGGGAATGGTGGCCATTTGCCCAGCTACAGGGGTTGTGGGATGGAGAACAGACATTTTAGATCTGAACCATCTGAAATGGAGGGACTCAATGGAGCCATTGTCCCTGTCTCTGAACATCTGAACATCTGAACATCTCCCAGCTATGGGAGATGTTCATCACCAACTGAGGTAGGGTTACCTTCTTGGAGTCCCAAGACCACAGCACACTGAATCCCGACCCCAGGGATTCAGAGAAATGTTTCTTGGTAGACTGTCTTGTTCTGTGCACATCTCATTGGTAGAGTGAGGACATCTGTTTTCTTCCTCTTTCCTGGAGCAATGGTACCTCTCAGAAGTTCTGTTGGTGAGTCTGACGTGGACTCTGAATGGTGACTAGGAGCTGGATGCATGATTGAAGGTGGGTCTTTCAGGTAGATAGAATGAAATATGCAGAGGTGAGAAAACGAGAATGAAGGGTGTGTGTGTGTGTGTGTAGGCCTGTGGGGAGGACACTCTAGGGAGAACTCCGGATGACATAGGATTGGTATAGTTGCCAGGCATTGCAGTATCTAACAATAAAAAGCAATGAGAGATGACTGGAAGGTTAGGGAACAGTTCACACCTGGACGTGTCTCTGGTCCCGGTGGGTGATGAGGCCTCTGTCTCCCTGCAGATCCCCTCTGAAGCAGCTGGGATCTCAGCTGAAGACCTTCTCATCCCTGAGGCGTGGTCAGCCAGGAGAGGGAGAAGGGATGGCGTGGAGTCCACCCACAGCCTGAGGAATACACGTAGTCCCCGGTCTGTGGGACCGGGAGCCTCTGAGTGGGTGACTCAAGAAGAATCGATGCTTCAGCCCCTGGCGACGTGTACATGGTGTAATGACAGGTAATGAACCTGAAACTCGTCTATCCTTTATGAATGATATGGCAGGTGGGAGAATATATCAGCTTGCAGTAGACATAAAATGTCAACCCTTGGGAAGATAACTATGCAAACAAAGCACAGGAAGGCCTGATAAGATGATAGATGGACGCTTTATAGTTATTAGTTTTTGCCCATGTGCTTGCTGGAGCCAAGCACCGGAAGATTTAGCATCAACTGGGTTCACTTCCTAGGCCTGGTGGGAAGGCTGATGCCTTTATGAATGTAGCCTGTCTTATTTGAGGAACTCAGATAACAAATCAAGAACTCGTTATTTCCATCAGCTCCTGTGGGAGGCAGGGAGCTGAGTGCAGTGGGGAAACAAAGGCAGTAGAGGACCAAGGGGTTCTTCTGTGCATCCACGGTTCATGAGAATGGGGCTGGAGACTCAGAGGACTCCAGGTTTGGTTCTGATAACTTGAATGACAGAGTGTGATAATGGGTTGGCATTTTTCATAAAAAAAGGAAAAGAAGACTTGTGAGTCCCCCATCATTTCAGGGGTGTCAGGGCAAGTGGTAGATAATTGAAGGTGGCTGGGAGATCATGAATAAGGGTCTGGAGAGGCTATAGGGCTTCTGGCTGATGCTTCGGGTCTAGCAGTTGATCTAGGGACTTAGCCAAGGCAGGAAGCATTGGGCAGGTACCTAGAGCCCAGAAGCAGGGCCTTGAAACTAGAAGGGTAGGGAGCCAGCTGGGCTGAAGACCCCAAAGTGAGCTAATCCCATGGCAGAGCCCGTTCCTGCTGGTTGTCTGGTCTTCATCATGTGTGCCAAGCATGGTACCATTCTGTCAACTTCCACCATGGGGAAAATACAGGCTGAGATGGAAGTAAAAATAGCTTGGAGTCTTGGGAAACTGACCAGGGCAAGGGGAGAAGGGCCAGTGGCCTGGAGCAGGAGGCCCAGGAGGGTGTGGCAAATTCCATTCCAGTGCAGGCCAGTGTCGGGGTCCCCAGGGTCAGAGCCAAGAGCTGGGGAGGGGCAGAGAATGAGGACTTCTGGGTGGCCTTGTTCTAAATCAGGCTGAAAGAATAAGTCGAAGGAATCCAGAAAGCTGAGCCCAGCTCTAGGAGATGGATTAGTCACAGGCACCACTGGCCTAGGACTTGACTCCTGTCTATAGGAGGAAATGGAAGGGAATTGAGCTCCAGGAACTGGTGATGTCAGGAGGGGCAGAGCTGGGAGTGGAAGCTCCACAAGTCCCTGGGGCTAAATACGACCTCAAGGGTGCTGACCCCTGTCTATCCCCAGACCTCAGCTCTTGGTGGCGTGTACCTCCTGGTCTTGGCTGAGAACCGGGGCAGGGCTGAGCTGGGAGGCCTGGTGGTGGAAGATTGTGGAATACAGGGTAGAGGTAGAAAAGAGCCAGCCCTGTGAGGGGTGGGCCAGGACTCCCATCAGGAGAGAAAGGGCAGCATGGCTCCTGGTGCCAGCCATACAGGGCAGGGGACTGGCTCTGTCAGAACTTCTTCACCAGCTTTACCAGGATTTACTGAGCACCTATTGTGCACTGAGTGCTGCCGGATGCCATCAATACAGAGAATGAGATGCAGTATGGTCCCAAGGGAAGGCATGTAAGCCAGAGGAAAAAGCACAGAGCCAGTCCAGGCCTCTTGGAACCTCACGCTTCTGCTTTCAAAATGGGAACAAGTACGTCACTTATAGACTGGTCTGAGAATCAAATAAAACATACACAACACTTAGCCCAGTGGCTGGCACCACAATCAGTGATCAATACATTTCCTTTCCTCCATTTTTCTGCTCCAGGAGGAGCTCAGGGTTTGGTGGGGCGGGAGTGGGGCAGGTTGGGAGAGATGCATTCTGACCCAGGACTTCGGATGGCTGACAGGGTTTGGGGTCCCAGCTTTGAAAACCTGGGAATCAGACTCCTCTGGCAACAGAAAATGTGGTTTGAAGTGGATCCTAGCACTCTGAATTGGTGACTATGACATATATAAGTGCTGTGGCACTTGAGGGTCCCTGAGCCAGGAGACAGGAGAGACAGGCCCAGGAATTTGAAGAGTTGAGAAGAGATGACATTCCTGCCATGCTGGGAGAATCTTGACTCCTGCTTCTAACACAGGTGCTGGGGGTAGGAGGCAGGCGAGAAAGGGCCAAGACCCAGGCCAGATGGGGGTTCCTGAGTGGGTGGCCCAGGAGCAAGGGAGAGTGGGCTGTAGTCACAAGGCATGCAAGTCATTTCAAATTTGCTAGTAGCCACATTGAAAAAGTAAAAATAAGCAAGTGAAATTAATTTTAATAATGTATTTCAGTCAACTCAATTTGTCCAAAATATTATCCTTTTAACATATAATCCGTGTAAAAATTATGAAGGAGATGCTTTGCATTTCTTTTTTCATATCAAAGTCCTTGAAATCCAGGGTGTATTTTATGCTTATAGCATGTCTCGGTTTTGCCTAGCCACATTTCAAGTACTCAATAGCTACATGTGGCTGCTGGCTACTAGGTTATGTAACACAGACTAGACTTTAGGATCTCTTGCCAAAGAGATCCCAGGAGCTAGGTGGATCTTGAGCTAAAAACAGAATTTACTCCTGTATTCTCTTCTTATGAAAGAACTAGAATGAGTCCCTGAAGGAATTTGCTGGAATAGTAAGTAATATTTTCAATCACTCGTTCTAGATAATGACCTACCCCTTTTCTTTTCATAGTCATAAAAATACAGATAACTTCCTCTTAGGGGAAGAAAGCTCAAATCTCATTATCACAAAATATGGCTTTTCCTGGAAATGGAGGAAAGGGTACACTCCTTGTGTTCTCTGGAACCAGCTTGGCTCCGAGGTCACTGGTTGGATTCCAGACTCGGTGGTCCCTTACAGTTCTGGGACTGACTTTGGCTAGTTCCTGAAGCCCCCTGAGTCTCACTGAAAGTGGGACTAGTAATTTCTATCTTACTGGGTAGCTATGAAAATGAAAATAAATAATGAATAATTGCTCTGTGACACTTAATGTCAAGAAATAATTCTTTTTATTTTCCGATATCAAATGAAAACAAATCTGACGTCTCTTACTAAGTTTGGCAAAAGTTTCCTAGCAGGCATTTCTGCAGCTCTGTCTCCACCCTTCCGGTGCATGAGAAACTTGGGGGTTTGGCAGGTCAGGAGAAAAGGGGAGGGTTGAGTGAGGCTTGGACCTCAGCCTGCTGTGCCGGAGCTGCCTGTGCCCTTCCTGATTCAGCCACATGTGGTCATCTGGAGGAGACAGCTCCAGTAGTTGGCTTGTGCCCTGATCCCAGCTCTGCCACAGAGGTTGCTGGGCCATGGCCATCCTCTATAGGGTGTCGACATCACCGAAGTGTGTTCCAGAGTGGTGAAGGTTGCCAGGCACTCTGGGACCCAAGTCATCCCCACTGCCTTGGGGGGGACCAAGCTACTTATCTTTCTGGCCTCTCTCTCCTATTTCCGGGCTTATTTTATGAAACAAAAACCCATCTCTATGTTACCTACCCCTTTTCTTTTCATAGCCATAAAAATACAGATAACTTCCTCTTAGGGGAAGAAAACTCAAATCTCATTTTCACAAAATATGGCTTTTCCTGGAGATGGGGGAAAGGGTACACTTCTTGTTATTCTGTGACTAGCATCAACAATTGCCACTGGCGTCCAGTAGCAGTAGAAAGCAGTAATTGCTCCCCTCTTTTATTAACATAGTGTCATACACCCATAGCAGGCATGAGGTCAGCTCTTCACAAGGTCAAGTTCCCCTATGCCAGCCTCTTCTGAAGAATGTGTTAAATAATTTCTGCCTTCTGGGCTTTTTCAGAGACTCAAATGAGCTACTGTGTGTGAAAGTCCTTTGTAAAGTCATTGAATGTCACTGAAGCTCTTAGTTTCCTGGCGTAGGGGTGCTCTCTGACCCGGGAGCTGGGTCGGGGCTGCCACTGTGATTCTGAAGGTACCTGCCCCTTGGTATGATGTGGCAGGCTATGTCGTCCGTTGTCCTCTTCTAGTCACTGGCTCAGTCAGGGTGGGCTCCTCTGAATCAATTCCTTGCCCCCTGTTCCCCTCTGGGAGAGGGAAGAACTCGTCTGCTAGTGGTGTGGTAGATGTCCCCGGCATCTTTATTCTCCCTAACCTGTTGGGTGGGGATTCTAGGCGGGCCCTTTGAGTTTCGGACTCATCTGTGTTATTATGGATATTCATACTCCATCCTTCCTGGGACTAGGGAGTGAGGCTGCAGATGTAAGGAAGTCCACAGGCCCTGCCCATCTCCCTGTGTGGGTCGGGTAGACTGCTGTGCTAGGGGAAGAGGCTCCAGATAGGTCCTGAGTCCTTCTGGCTAGTGTGGGGGTCTTGGGATCAGGAGGTACAGGTGGGTGACGTTGAAAGTAGCTGGATTTCAGCTGTGTTGGAATCAGGGCAAAGTCACAGAACACACAGAAACTCCTCAGGCCCTCAGTCCTGAACCCGAGTTTTCAAGATTGGGGCCACATTGGGGTGGGGGGCCTTTGATTCTTGCCACACTGGTATTTGGGTCACTCTAGACTGGAGGTCCTCTCCCTAACCCAGTGGCTGACCCTTATTTCCTGCTGCCTCTCCTGGGGCCTGAGTTTTCAAAGCTGTCACAAATCCTGAAAGAGTCTGCCGACTCAGCATCATTGTAATTTAATGTCTGTTTTAGAAAGTAATTTATGGCACATTTGGGAGATGGAGTGTGTGGGGTCACTAAATAAGCACATTAGATAGGGTGGTGGTCCTGTTCTTTCCTAGTCTGCTGGGCAATGGTGTGCAGGTTTCTTAACTTCCCTGGCCTTAACATTCTCCTCTATTAAATGGGCACAGGAACATGTACTACAGTGATTGACCCACCCCTATGGCTAGGTGCGCGTGCATTCTGAAGGAAAGAAACAATGACTCTCAGTTGCCCAAGATTTGTGAGTATTGTGGAACTCTCTTTCTTTGCCAAGCCTAGCAGTGTGGCATTCTCTTCTGCAAAATTAGTCTCTGTATTCTGGGGCCCACAGGGAGCAGCTCCTCATATATCACCTTACATTTTGCAGCAGGGAGATACAGAAAGCCATATTGCCCTTGACTGACAACCTTCATATGTGTATTTAACAATTTTAATTTTTCATGATTCTTGCGATAAAAATAGTGCCCAACTAAAAACAAATAACATTTGTATTTTCTATTTCCTTAATTAGTTTCTAATTTGGGGGTTCTTATTAGCTTAAAATCATCTCACTGAAATGGTCCTCAGCTGATAAAAAACACAAAAACCACAATCAATTCTAGAGAGATCTTCCTATTTAATTATGCTGATTGGCGCACTACAGACCCCCGGCAACATGAACCTCTCAGAATAAGCTTGATTTGTGTAATTTGGTTTTTAAAATTTTTGGATGCATATTTATCATGTTCAATTATGTGTTGTTCTCCTTGAGATCCTGACTCACCTCCTGAGATGTGGGAGGAGGAACCAGGGGCTGTTGAACCCGGAGCTTCAGCTAAGCTCACGGACACACTGGGAGGGCCTGGCTCGATGGGAACACCAGGTCCTCAGCTTGTCTTTTAAAATGCTTTTTCTTTAAAAAGAAAGGGAAGTTAAAATGTCACTTGAAGGCAGCTAGGAAAGGATGAGCTAATGGAATTGTGGAGTTGGGTGGTAGAAATTGTCCATGAAATCAGAGAAAATGGACCAATCCTGGGTTAGACGTGTATCCAGAACAGGATTCTAGAATGTGCTATCAATTGTCAGATACTGGGAGGACTCAGTTGGACGAAATAGTTATCTCTCACCTTCTTAACCTGTGGATCAATACAAGCTTTGCTGAAAGTTGGCTAAGCAGGTGCAGGGAGAAAGGGAGAACACAGCACTACCCGTGAGCGCTCCCTGGGCCTGCTCAGGCTTGAATCTAATGACCGCTCTAAACAAGGACCAGAGGAACCCATGAAACCCACCACACGGACTGTCACCAAATCCAGGCCAAGTCACGTGCCTCAGGACAGCCACCTAATTTCTTCAGCAGAATGATGCTGAGGGGAAAAGAGGATGAGGGAGATTTGTTACAGAGATGCACCACCCAAATGCAATCTGTGAGTCTTGTTTGGATCCTGCTCCGAGCTGACCCACTACAGGACACATTGGAAAGGACCCAGAAGAAGCTCAGGCGAGGTGTTAGGGATGAGGAATTGCTGTTAGATTTTTAGGAGGTGTGTTACTGTGGCAGTGCTATATACAGAAATAGTTACGGGTCACACAATACGATGCCTGGGATATTCTTTAATAGATTTCAGGAAAAGGGGATAAATAAAACATAACCAGCTGAATGGTGAACACTGTTGGAGCTGGTTGGTGGTTGGTGATGGTTCTGGGGGATTTATTATGACCTTCTATTTTGTGTATTTTTGAATATTTCAGTAATTTTTAAGAAGGTGAAGAACTGTCCCTGTGAACTGGCCGAGCCTTGAATTTTCACCATTACAGTATTATTCATCTGGCTTTGGCTTTTCTTAGTATAGTATTATATAGCTTTTCCTGGGAGTGTGGTTGACCTTTAGGAAAGGAAGAATAGGGCAGAAAACATCACTAGGATGGACACTGTAAGGACACGCACAGAAAGGTTCCAGAGGAAGATAAGTTTGGAGAAGGCTGCTCTGAACTAGCCAAGGGGATTTCTTCAGAGCCTCAGTTATGCGAGTGCGTGCTGTGCCTCTTGGGTGGGAGTGGCCTTCAGCAGTGCTCTGTTCCCCTCAATTATTTGTCATGTGCTTCAAAGGAGGCAGAAACCTCCAGCCCCTCCGAGGAACATCAGAGTAGGGTCCTGGGTCCAAGGCTATTTCTATTTGTTAACAGTCACTTTCTGAGCGTCAGTGTTCCTGTCTCTAAAGTGAGCTTCAGATCACCTGCCACTTATCTCACTAGAAACTGAAGTGGCCTTGTAGAGTATAAAACCCAAGACCAAAGGTTGAATTGTGTGATTATTACTTGGTACTGGTTTCTGAAATTTAGTCCACAAACATTTGCTTGCGGGCTTGTGCTGCATAGCTCTATGTACAGGGTACAGTCCAACACCACCTAGAGGTGGCTGATAGTAGGTGTCACACAATCTAAAGATACAGAGGTGGTAAGACAAGTTCTCTGCCCTTTGGGAGCTCCTGATGGAGCCGAGAGGCAATAAGAATAAGCAGTGGTGAGACCAGCAAAGACACTTGCCCTGAAAAATCAAGGGCCAGAGTAAAGGAAGCTTGCCCTTAGCTGGGATGCTCTATGAAGGCCACCTGGACGAGGTGACCTAGAGGCCTGGGAAAGACTTTGATGGGTCATGCTTCTGTTGCTACGGGTTGCCCAGCTGGAGCCCTGTCCAACTTCTGCCTCTGTACGAACCCATTCTGCAGCTGAGCACATAAACCTTATGTGGATCATCGTATCATCTAATTTGGGGGCCCAAGTTCTCCCTGTCTAGAGAGGGAGAGGAGGTTGATACTCCCAGCCTTTCCCATCTCTCTCTCCATTCTGCCTCCACCTATCCCCAGTTCCTACCCAAGAACCCAGAAAGGCTGGAATTAGCATTTCCTCTTCACTCATTCACTCCTGCCCTCTCTTAAGCCACTGAGTTAAAGCAACACAATTTGACTCAGACACTGAGGCCTTTATGTGGAAATATTTATCATCATTGTCACATCACTCCTTAGGACAGTCAGAGAAGACACCCAAGTGAAAAACACTGGCAGAAGTGGGCAGCAGTGGCTCACACAGAGGTAAAGGGATGTGTGGCACCCCAGGAAGCTGCCTGGGTTTCTCGGGCACAGAGAAGTGGTTGGGGGCAGTGACTCCCCTGGCTGGGTATGCAGGGAGTTATTTGGGACGTGAATAGCAGTCACAAGCATTTACCACATAACAGCCCAACTGTCTTTTAGTTTTCCCAGCAGAAATGAAAGAAGAATCCTTAGGAAACGATAAGGCTGTAGTGGACATCCAGACATGTATGTCCAGTGCCGGGTGCCCTGTCCCACGCCACCAAGTACTTAAAGACAGGCCGGACTTGTGCCATGTCCTTAAGAGTCCTGGATGGACAGAGCTTAGCTCATGAAGTGGAAGCTATTGTTAGTATTGATATTTTGGGAAAGAGCTTTCTCAGCTGTAGGCTTGCACAGCAGCCACAGAACCTTGGCTTTGACTTGTGGCTCTGCCACCTCGGGCAGGTGACATAGTCTCCCCAACCTCTGTATCCTCAAGTGTAAAACTAGAGTGTGGTGAGGACAAGATGAGATGAAGTAGAAAGAGCTCTTGGTCCCAGGGCCTCAACAAGCTTTAGTTTAGGCCCTTCCCATCTCTGCCACTGAAAAATAATAAAACATGGGACAAGTTACCCTGGGCCTCCATTTCCTTGTCTTTGAAATGAAAATAATTAGGTCGCCTGGCCTACTGACACTTAACTGAGAAGAGAGGGTCTAGCGTGTAGTGTATGCACTAACACTTCAAGGAGAGTAAAGAGTTAGTCACTCATTTCAAAAAGCTTACATGTGTACTCATATGTCCAACCCTGTACACAGACCGTACCCAGAAGACAGAATCTCACAGTGGCAAAATGTATCTGTCCACATCGAGGTTTAGGTGAGAGTGATGTTAGCACCTAGTTTCCTGGTCCCCTGCAGCCCCTGCTGTGTGTCATGGGGGAAGCACATCGTGCCTTACTCTGCTGCTCAAACTATCTTGTGTCCATCAGAGAGCTAAACTAATTCTATCATATTAATAAACTATATCCATATTATAGAAAACCATGATATAAAGAATTAGAGTGATATATGTAAGTAGTTTTAAAAAGGTACATTAAGTGAAAACAAGCATAATATGTAGCTTGATCCCATTTTAATTTAATATGGATACATTTTTTTCAGACCCGATTTTTGTCCTGTCATAGTCTCCTCAGCCTCAAAACCTCAGGTAGAAAATGCGAGCAGCAGCGCCCAAATTGTCCATCAGGATGTTGAGTGAAAGCTTTCCTGCTTCGTGAGCAGCCATCACCTGGAAGAGGTGCCCTCTCCATAACTGCCTGCTGGGCTTCTGCACCCAGTGCAAATAAAGGCTTAATAAAGCCATTAATTGATTAGTGTACATCCTGCCACTTCATCTGCCTTTTGGGGAGACAGTGGAAATTATTTTTCTGTTAGAGAAATACTCTTTAAAGTAGCATCCCCGACTCCCTGCTGCCTGTGTGCGTCAGAGGATGTATCTTCCCCCAGTCCTGGCAGCTAAGTCAGGTGGCCACTGGGGCTGAGACCAGCCATCCATTTACCCACTTACTCTAATTAGTTTTGAAACTCAGCACTCACTCTGGGCTTTGATTTACAGTTAATGGTTAATCTTTAAATGAACACTTGTCTGGAATCTTCCTCAGTTAATGGCTGACTTTTAGGAAGTAGTGGTACTGGCCCCTCAGCTGTGTAATGACTGGAAAGCCAAATTTGTTATGTTTTGTCAATATTCCTCTATTCCTTCCTTTCTCAGCTACTAAAGAATCCCTCCTAAATATATGCTCATTTAAAGGCTGCATGTGGAAAAAAATACAGTTATGTATCTGGAGACAGGAGTTCTCGGCCCAGTTTTGCCATTGACTGTATTTCACCAAGCAAGAAATGTGACCCTTTTGGGCCCTAGGTTCCCTCCAGATGGGTGGGACAGGGTCGTGAGGGGAGTTCCTCCCCTGAGCCTCTGACTTGAGATACTATGTGTGGCAGCCCACCAGTGTGTGGGAGCCATGCAACAAATTAGGAAGACCTCTGTTCAGATGACTAAAATAACTGCTTCACACAAGGAAAATTCAAACAACATAGAGGTGTTGAACTGAGAGAGTGAAGAAACCTCCCCCTACCACTAAAGATCTTCACTATCAGTGATTTAGGGAATTATTATATCCACATGCACATCTATATCACTGTCTGTATCTATGAAGATGTCTGTTTATATCATGGATCTGGAATATACATCCGTATTAAGCAAAATTGGGTCTGGAAAAATATATCCATATTAAATAAAAATGTGATCAAGCTATATATATTTCACAGATTATTTTTACCTAATATATATAATACATATGTCATATATATTATGTGTGTATATATATATATAAAATAACAAAAGACAGTTTATTGGGGGGAAAAAAGACAGAAAAGAAAAAGGATGGACAGCTATCATGAGGTGGTAGGGGGTTTCAGATCTGAAAGCCCTTAATAATTTTGAAAAACTTGCTTATGTGTATCACTCTAATTCTTTATATCATGGTTTTCTATAATGGGGGTGTAATTTATTAATAGGACAGAATTAATTTAGCTCTCTGATAGACATCTGAGTGGTGTGGTAAGCTCTAATTGATTTGCTCTTTGGCCTTCTGTCTGCTCAGGAGAGGGTCAGAGGAGAGGCTGGGGGAAGGGAAGAGCATTCCTGCTCTTCTCTGCACTCTGCTCCACTCCTAGCCCCTCCTTGGGTAGAAGCTGGGGATTCACCCCTACTTTCTGGGCTGATATGAAGGTGGGAATCCCAGGCATGCACTATTGGGTAGAAGCTGGGGATTCACCCCTACTTTCTGGGCTGATATGAAGGTGGGAATCCCAGGCATCCATTCTCCTGAGAAGCGAGAAGGGAGAATTTTTTTTTCTCTTCACCTGCAATAATTTCCCATTTTCTCTTGTGTTTCATTGAATTAGAGTTTTTGAATAGGCACATGTACATGGTTCAAAAATTGAAATGCTATACTGTACAAAGGTATACACTGACATTTCTCTTTCCTCTGTCCCCTTTCACTCCATCCCTGCCCCTACTACCTGCTGCAGGTAACCAATTAGATTATTTTGTTGTTTATTCTTCCAGTATTTCTTTATGCTAAGATGCAAAAATTTGAATATATATATATATATGTATATATGTTCTTAGTTTTCCATTTTATTATACAAACATAGCATACTCTATTCTCCATACTGTACCTTTCTTATTTTTCTGACTATACATCCTGGAAATTCTTTACATTAGTACCCAGAACACTTCCTCAGATTTCTCACAGCTGTGTAGTATTCCACTGTGTACATGGACAGAGTTTATCTAAGCAGTCCTCTGTGGAAGGACACTTGGGTAAGTTCTAGTTTTTTTGTTACTGAAAACGATTTTTCAATCTGAGGTTAAACTGAACTGTTTTGTTGTATATATGTATTTAATTGCATAGCACCCTAAATCTTTGCTAGAGGTTTGTAAAGTATGCATTATTTATAAGCAGATACACGAATGAGACTTTGTTCCTAGACCTCTATGCTCTGTCCCTTGTCCTCCAAGCAACTCAGTCCCTAGCCCCTTAGACACTCACAGTCACTGAGATGCTTGCCAAGCTGCGGTGCTTTGCCTGCTTACCTGGGCTGTTGGAAAGTCTTACTGGCATTTCGTCTGTGGTTTTGGTAGAGACTTATGGGTCCTGAATCCAGTGGTAGAAGGAGCCATGACCGGGACTTATCAGAGGGTATGGATTTCTCTCCCAGATCTGCTGCTCATGAACTGGGCAGCCCTTCATAGGCCCCTCCCTCACCTGTCACACAGGTGCGCCACATGACCTAAGGGCCTTTCCCATACTGACATTCAAGTGTTCTAGGAACATCCAGATGGTTTAAGTACAGTGTTTAAATCCCCAGCTCCAGAGTGGCAAATCAGATGTCACTTTCTCAACTCATGGCTGTGTTGGTGTGCTGCACACTAGTTAGTGTGCTTCCTTCAATGTGAGATCAGACCTCAGTGAAGCTGCCCTGTACATGGTGATAAAATGATGCCCATGTGCACATTCCCATTACTCATAAGTATGTTCATTTAGCTACAGATTTGTGAAGCCCTTTCCTTGCCAGTGCATGAAAAAGGGATATTTCACATATGCTCACATTAGCTCTGTGATTTACCTTCTGAGCGAATAAGAATCGATGCAACAGCCAACTGCCACCCGACAGCCCATTTATATTGTGTTACAGGCTGCCAAGGCCCCACCTTTGGCTGCGATCTTGTCAGATCTGATAAGGTAATAGTAATAATCACTTCCATTTTCATTATGTGGACTACTTCCCTGAGGCCTTGCTACAGTGCGTGCACATTGTAGGTTCTGTTCTTGTCCAGGGTGTGTCTGAGTCCATTCAGGCCCTCAGAGTGAGTTTCATCCTAGAGAAAGGGTCTGATTAATGTACCATGTAGTCAGTTAGCAGACCATTCAGTCTTTCCATCCAGTGTTGTGCATGACACCCTTTAAATTCAGTGTGCTCAGTGGGAACTCTGGACGCAGCCCTGCACCCCTGGGACCTGGCTTTTTCAGCAAACACCACTGCCATTCGCTGTGTCTATCAGCCTTGGCTTTAGCCTGCCCCTCTATCCTCTGCCCCACTTGGTGGCTTTGTCTGCCCTATGTGTTAGATGCCTCTGACGGCAAGGTGCTTCTTTTTGGTCCCGGTGTCATCATGCAGTCCAGATTGCCATCACCTACCCTGGATCTGCCCAGTAGCCTACCAGGTCTCTCTACATGTTCTCTTGTCACATGCAGCCCCAACCCAGTCCTCATGCAGCTTCCTGTGGGAAATGATCATCCCATCATGCTGTTACCTTAATTAAGCCCTTTAATGACCTCTTGTTACTTTTAGGAATAGAGCTAGAGATTCTTAGAGGGCCCACAAACTCCTGCCCATTACATCAGCCTCCTCTTGTATCTTCTTCCTTTTGGCTTTGAAAACAAGCACGTTCCGTCCCCCTTGGGCGAGGGTGTACTCAGCTCTCAATGAGTAATGTGCTCTCTCACCTTCTCTAGGTTAACCCATCTCACCCAGCAGGGAGCAGCGAGGCTAACCTTGCCCTGGCCCTCTGGGCTGGGTAAGGCCTGTTATGTATGTCTTAGCCCTGTCTTAGCCTTAGTCCATTTGGGCTGCTGCAATAAAAAACAGTGGACTGAGTGGCTTATAAACAACAGAAATTACAGTGGTGCCTCAGTTTGTGAACTTAATTTGTTTTCTGATTTTGGGGAAGGTGACTATGTTTGTGTTTGTGTGGGGAAGATGGCTGTGGTTGTGTTTGTTGCCCGATGCGGAGTTTGTGAACAGAAGCAAAATTTTGCTAAACGCTTTTGTTTGCGAACTGAATTGTTTGCAGAAGCATTTGTGAACCAAGGTATTACTGTAATAGCTCACAGTCTGGAGGTGGAGAAGTTCAAGATCAAAATGCCAGCAGATTTGATAACTATAAGGACCTCCTTCCTCATAGGTGGCCCCCTCTTGCTGAGTTGTCACATAGCCTCGAGGCAGCTCTTTGGGGTCTCCTATCCATTAGAGCTCTGCCCTTATGACCTAATCACCTCCGAAGGGCCCCGCCTCCTGATACTATCACCTGTGGGAGTTAGGGTTGCACCATATGAATTGGGGACAGGGGCACAGACATGCAGACTTGTAGGCTCTTTCCCACCTACCTTCTCCCCAGAGGTAAACTCCATGCTCCACTGAGAGCTGAGCCTGAGGGTCTGGCACAGCACACAGAACAAAAAAGAATGTGACAAGCTGTGTCCTAGGGGAAGAGGACACAGAATGCAGGGTGCCCAGGGAACAGCTTTTTTATATCAACATCATCAAAAGAATGGCGAAGTCATAGGACTGCAGAGGACTTCAGAGGTGGTCCCCAGCCCCTTATAGGAAGGGAGAACAGACCCATGTGGGTAAGTCCGTGGGCTCTAGAGCCAATCTTCCCCTTTCTGCCATGTGCTCCTGAGCAAGTCACCTACCCTGTCTGAATCTCAGTTCTCCCATCTGTAAAATAGGGACAGTTCCTTCCACAGAGGAACAATGTGAAAATTATAAGAAACTGCATGCCTGGTGCTTGGCACAGTATCAGCTCTGAGCGAATATTGGCTGAAACACAGAACACTGAAGTCCACAGAGAGTAGGCTTCCTGACCAAGATCACACAGTTGCTTAATGTAGAGCCTGGTTTTCCCTCTGGGCTACCAACTGGGCTTTCTGTAGCACTAAGGCAGCCTGTGCTCTGCAGTGGTTCCCAGCTGTATTGCCACTGGACAATGCTGCCCACCTTCCTCTGGAGTACATTTTTGATCGTCACAAACTTAGGAAGAGGGTGCTTCAGGCAGTGACTGGTAGAGGCAAGAGATGTTGGTAAGCGCTCTCCAACACATGAGACAACCTCCTTTCTTACCCGACTGACAAGGAAGCCTGAGCTGTCAGTGGTGCCGAGGTTGAGAAATCTTGCTGAGGACTTATAAGGGGAGGTCCAAGGCCACCGGAAACCAGCTTGATGAAGGGCGCCCCCTCTAAAAGGGTGACAGGTTTTTAGTTCCTTGGGGAAATGACCACTCCTATTTGGGGCTGTGCAGGGAGGAAGGTGAGGAGGCAAGCTCAGGGGCAGTGAGGAAGGAAGGGAGCAGTTGGGAGCAAAGATATGAGGGGCAGCCTGATCAGATGGGTCTGGGCTCTGGGCTGTGGGTGTCATTCCTACGAGTGGCATCTTTGCCAGAGCCTCTCAGACATCAGCATCTCCCTTCCCCACCTCCTTTTCCAAAGGGCCTTCAGCACCTTGAGATTGAGATGGGGGCATGGAGGCAGAGATGCTGCTGCTCGTGGCAGGGTAGATCTGAGTGCAGCCTGCCCAGTGGCGCAGCCCAGCTGCAGAGCTCTGTGAACAGGCTGCCGATTCCCGCTGCCCTTGGGAGGTGTGAGGACACAGGGTAGGTGTAAATCACACTCCATCCAGTTTCCCCACCCCCAGCCCAGCACCATTTTCACCTAGGAAAATTCTAATAAAAATGCATTCCAAGCTCTAGTCCTAAAGGAGCAGGAGTGGGGAGGAGCTGGGGAGGGAGCCAGCCCAATGCGGCCTTGATTAAATGTAGCTGAGCTGAGGGGGCTTTTCTGGCCTAAGGCTGCCCCAGGGCCCCTGCAAACAGTGGGCCCTCAGTACCCAGTCTGCGCTCCAAACCTGTGAATGGCCCTGTGGAAAGTCCCTGGTCCCAGCCCATCTGGAGAGTTTGGTGGGTGCATGCTCTGCCCAGCGCAGCCTCCTCCTGCATGGGCACAGACTGTTTATCTCAGGACTGATCAGACCTAGAGGAGGGGCAATCCCTCAGTGGGAGAGACACTGGCCGGGGCTTTGCCTGGGAAAGCAAGTGGCTGGAGAGATGGTTCTGATGGGTAGCACTTGTAGTGGGGAGGAGGAGGAGCTAGACCAGGCCATCTGATCAGCGGGTCTCAGCCTGATTGCACATCAGAATCACCTGTGATCTTGGAGAAATTTGAGAAAATTCCAATGCCAGGCTGCACCCCGGATCTATTACAGCAGTCTCTTGGGGTGGGACTCAGGCACCAGTAATTTTTCAATTTCTCCAGATGATTTCGTTGGGCAGCCAAGGCAGAGAAGGGCTGATTTAAAAATCTCTCTGGACTTCAGCAGTGTGGTCACGTGGAGGGTGGAATGAGGGCGCCTGGGTGGAGCTCAGGGGAGAAATCATGGCACCGACAGACCCTGGGTAGGAAAAGACACTCGCCCCTCCAGCTGCCCAAATGGCCAGGCTTTCCAGTCAGGCTGACTGTGTGAGCATATGGGAAAGAGCATGACTCAGAGATGGTGGCCGCCTGGAGCTGGGGTCTGAGGTACAGGCCTGAGCTGCAAGCCTGAGCTGCCAGCATACTTCCTGCAGCTGACAGGGACCTTGGAGGGAGGTCAGGGAGAGGAAAGGAGGCAGGAAGTGCCCACTAGACTTGCCCTGATGTACAGCTGATGGTAGATTTCATATTGTGGTTATTTGAATGCATGTCTGGTCTTTGCTACCATACTAGGAGACCCAGGGAGAGCAGCTGCTGCGTTATAATGCTATCCAGGGTTTGGCTGCTTCCTACTTCCTTCACTGTCATCTCTCACCTAGATTGTTACAGTAGTTCCTGGCCTCTGTCCCCACTAGATATTTGCAAGGCTGTAGTTAGCAGCATCCTTTAAAATATGTCCAATGGCTTCTTCCTTTGCTCAGAGCCTTCCGGTGGCTCCGCATGTCACTCAGAGTTAAAGGCAATGACCTGGATTTATTTTCCCTGCTGACCTAAGTACCCAGTTCCCTTCACTTGCTCCACTCTAGCCACCTGGCTCCTTCCCATTCTCCAGGCATTGTCACCTCAGGGCCTTTGTCCTGGATGTTCCCTCTGCCCAGAAACTTTGCCCCAGAAATCTGCAAACCGCCCCTACCACCTTGCACGTCTTTTCAGTGTCATTTTCTCAGCAAAACCTTTCCTGTCCATCCACTTTCTGTCTCCAAGTCATCTTAATTTCTCTGGATGATACTCATATATGAACACTATACTTTTATTTATGTCTTCCTCCACTTGAATGTGAGTGCTGAGAAGGCCGGAACTTTTTCTCTTCTGTTCTCTGTTGTAGACTCCATGGAGAGCCCCATGGAGTATCAAGCCTGCACTAGGTGCCCAGGATATTTTCTTCTATTTTTCCTTTTCTGGACCATTGGTATTTAGAAGCAGTTTAATCATAATCTTTGGCCTGTGACATTTTTCCTGCTGGTCCACACATGGTCTGCTTTTATTTAATTGTTTCTTTAGTTATTTCCATTAATGTCATAAGCATCCACGAAACCATCACCCAAAATAAAGCTAGAGTTTGACAAAATACTACATTCAAATATGTGATCCTGCCTCAGCATCTGCCACACCTTTCCATTGGAGGTAACTATCTTCCTTAATCTGCGGTTCTCATTCTCATGCTGTTCTTTCTATCAGTTTTATTACATTATATGCACCCCTAAAAAGTCTATTATATTGCAGTTATTTTCAGCCTTAGTCAGATCTTACTCTGCTACATACAATCTTTGAAGTCTTTTTCACTTAATACTATATTAAGATCCACCTATATTGCATGGACTATGATTCTTTCTTTTTGACTACAAGAAAATATCTGTGGAATGGATATTTGGCATTCTGTTTCCCCATAATACCAAGTTCATAGTAACAGCTAAAATCTGTTCAGTGCTTCCTTTGTGCAAGGCGTACTGCTTAGTGTTTTATGAACTCTATTTAACAGATGGGGAAGCTGAGACACAAGAGGTGGGAACTGACCCAAGGTCACACACAAATGACCAAAAGCAGGATTTGAACCTGTATAGTGTAGCTTCTGAGGTCTTTCTTCTGCCCTGATACCATGCTGTCTCTTTGGATGAATGAATGAGTGAGTGAGTGTCTCTCTCTGTCCATCTCCTCTCTGAAAGAACAGGCCCTCCGGACCTTGTGCTTATAAGGGCTGAGGGCTCTGAATCCACCCAGGCTGAATCCTTGGTTTTGTTTGCCAGGAGAGGGGACCAAGGTGGAACTCATACACTTGACTGGTGGGAGAAAGGGGCGTGCTTAGGAGAGTTTGATTCCTTTCCTGTCAGGTTCCAGATGATTGTAGGGGCCTCACTCAGCTGAGCTGGTCATGGGCTGACCAGTCTGGGAAAAGGCTGATCATTTTGGGGACTCTGGCCATTGGCCACCCTCTCTTGCCACCTGGAGCACCCTCCTCAGGGTTGAGATTCTTTTATATCACAAGCAAACAGCAGCGTGGGGGAACTGGAGAGCTGAGCACAGGATTGGTCAAACAATAGATGCTGTCCCAAGTACAATCACCCTTGACCCAGGGGACCTATGCAAATAAATGAACACAAGGGTGACTCTGGTCCCAAATCTAAGGTTAGGTTTGCATAAGCCGGGTTGGACCAGAGGGAGGATGAGGGCCACAGATGTATTGTTGTAGTATGAGAATGGCCTGTCTGTCACACTGGCATTTGTCCAAGGCTCAGAGCACACAGGTCTGGGAAGGCCCACCTGGGATGTGCTTCACCGACCAGCTGGAGGAAGGCAGAAGGGCTCTCTCCAGGAAGCCAGCTGCCTGAGGACCAAGCAGAGTGATCCTCCATCTGTCCACCAGCACCGAGGCTTCACCTGGCGAATGAGGGCAGGGCAGATGTGTGCAGGAGGTTGTTCCAGACCAGTCTGGTGGGAGAAGGAGAGGAAGGAAAGCCTGAAGTTTTCTCAGCAAGAAACATGTTTCTTTCATATCAATAGGGGGCGACAGAGAGCAGAAGACAAATGACTGGCCAAAAGTCCACTGCCACCCTCAGTTTCCCCTAAATACCTTGAGGGCCTAGAAGCCTTCCAGCTGAGTGCATGTATGTGGCAGTGCTGAAGGGGCGTGAAATCAGTTGCTGGTGTGTATGCACTTAAGTGGGACCCTCTGCGGTGGGGTGGCTAGGAGGGAGGCAGAATCCTCTGGAAGAGGGGAAAGGACTACTGAGTATAGGATGAGCTGTTCAACCTAAACTGTGCACTGGGAGCTTCTAAAATTTGGATGTCCTGGTCCACCCGTGCCAATGAGATCAAGGTGTCTCAGAGAGGGACCTGGGGATCTGGATGTTTCAAAATCTCGAGAGCCACCGACACACAGTGTCCTGGATTTCCCCTCAGTAGCTGCAGGCCCAGGACTTGTAAGTGGAGGCAAAGATAGTCCATGCTAACTAACATGGGGGGCTGCTGTGAGGGTTAACTGACATAGAGGTGGAAAGCTTGGCTCAGGGCTGCCTAGGAGGAACCAGTCTGCTGAGACCATATATTCTGTGTGCTTTGCAAGCAGGCCCAGCACCTGGTGTCCTCAGAGCAGGACTGTGGGGTGTTAGGGATAGAATGTTTAGGAAGACATTTTGTTTCCGGAATTACATCTGGGTGTGGCTGGCCTAGGGCTCTGGGTCAAAAGGCATTATCTTGTACCAGAGACTGAGGTCAGAGATGAGCTGGGGCATAAGGTAAACAGCCTGATTTACTAAAAGTCTCGGCCTCGGTTGTGACATCCTGCTGGGGATAGTGTTTAGCCAAACCTGCTGGAAGAGTTACATTGTTGAGTATCTCCTGTGTACCAAACTTGTTCATACTTATTATTTCACACAATTTTCATAACAACCATTATCCCCATTTTACAGAGGGAGAATTGAGGCCCAGAGACACCTGGCATCTTGTTTAAAGTCTCACAGGGGAACCATATCTCTTGGCTTTTTACTGTACTGCCCGCTACTGTGTTCTCTAGGCCTTGGGAGGGGAAGCAGGGAGAGGGGTCTGGGCTCCTCGGACACCCTTGGCCCAGCTTCAGTCAGTTGCTCTTCCTAAACTCATGCATGGTTGGGGCATTGTTTTCAAAGTCTTTTTAAATGAAGATTTTAGGTAACATTCTTTTGGAAACTCCAATGCTACTCCACCTGCGAGGGAGGGAAAAATGAGTAAAAGAATGTCTTGTGGGGGCCCAGCAGGTTCCGTGTGTCCCGGTGGTGAGGGTTTTGGATAGGAGAACTGGGGAGCTTTAGCACCAGGTTCGTTCAGGTGAACTTGTCACTTCTCCAGCCCTGGTGGCCAAGAGACCAGGGGCAGTGAGAATGTGATCCTCTCTGATGGAGCCTGGGGCCTCCTCCAGTGCCTGAGTGGGCTGGAATGTCTCCCCTGCTTCTAGGCCCTCTCCCAGGCCTTGTTGCAAATTTCTTTTCATTTTGAATTGTTGTAGTTGGGGGTATGAAGCTAGTTGAGATCTCTGTATTTCTGAGTTGGATGAGACCACTGAGTTCACCCAGCTTGGACACCCTCTGCCCTTCTGGGAGAGGAGGGCCATGCTCCACTGTCTTCCCCTTTGGCCTGAAGAGACTGGTCCATCCATGCCAATCAGGAGCTGCCATTCCCATTTCCCAGGAGTAGAAGATTTGGGCTGAATTTCCTCTCAGCTCCCTTACCTCCCACTTTGCCTAAAATGAGGAAACTGAGGTCTAAAGCAGGAAGTGGCTTCTTGGAGGACCCCAGCTAGTAAATGGCAAAGGTAGGGCCTCCTAAGTATCAGTCCAGTGAGCTTTGTGTTCAAACAGTAGGGGGAGTGGAGGAGAAGATAGGATGACCTTGGACATCATGAGCCCCTGTGGAGATGACCTTCACTCATTGTCAGTCTAAGTCTGTAAGCCCTCAGATTTGCTTTCCACCAGTATCACCAGTATCTTTGGTTATCTCCCTGTGTCCTGTTGGCTTTTGAATTTTCAAATGTCCCTGAGTCAGGCAAGCTTACTTTAGCATTGGCATGCCAATGAACACCAGCAAGTTTCCAGGGCCTTTCAGGAGGCGGGGGCTTCTCTTAAGGTCAGCTGCTGTCCCCTGCTTTATGCAGAAGTCGCTGTGTTCAGAGTGTCCTAACTCAACTGGCCTCTGAAATCACACACGTTATGTCCCCACTCTAATTGGCACTCTTGAAGGCATTCCCCAGGCAGATTGTGCAGGCTTTGACAGCCCGTGAAAAGGACAGGAGAGGGCTGCCATGCCCACAGTCACCATGCCCTCTGCAGAGGTCTCTTTTTATCACCAGGGGCTATGCAGACCCTGGTGAGGAGGGGGTGCTGAGGGGAGCCAGGCCCATTAACAGTGGCCCAGTACTCCCCTGCTGGCTGCAAACAATGCCTTCCTGCCAGCCTGTGAAGTCCTTGGAAAATGGCTCATTAAAAGTGAAAGCCAGGGTCAGAGCAGGCACCTCGGGTGGCCTGCGGTCTGTACCCTTCTCCCAGCTGTCAGTGTCTCTGGGGGCTGGGCCAGCATTGGGAGAGTATGTTCTTTGGGGGAGGGGGTACCTGTGGGTTTTTATTCCTCTGGTCTCCAAGGAAGCTGAACTGGAAGTGCCTTCCTCTGAGTGCTTTCTGGAAGAGTCGGGTCTTGCACCTGACCAGGGACTCACCACTGCCATACCAGCTACTTCCCGCTGTACCTGCACTGGTTCCAGCAGCTCCCTACCCATTCAGCCATGATTTGCAGTGACCCTACCCTGTCATCTCCTCTGGGGGCTCCTTGGCCCTTCTTTTCTTCACTGGGTTCTGAAAAGGAGAACTAACAGATAAAACACAGTTGCATTTGAATTTTAGATGTTATGGCTTAGATCTAGAATGTCTCCCCGAAGTCTCCTGTATTCAGAGGTGGAGCTTTTGGAAGGTGGCTGGATCATGGGGCACTGTATTCATCAGTGGATTCATCTATTGCTGAGTTCATAGTTAAATGTGCTGGTAGGATGTGGGGCCTGGATTGAAGAGGTGGGTCACTGGGTGTGCCTTTGGAATGTGTATCTCCCCTTACCTCCCAACCCCAGCTGCTCTGTTTCCTCTCTTCATGGCCTGGGCTGCCATGCCCACAGTCACCATGCCCTCTGCAGAGGTCTCTTTTTTATCACCAGGGGCTATGCAGACTCTGGTGAGGAGGGGGTGCCTGGGGGCCATGAAGTGATCAGATTTTCTTCACCATTCCCTTCCACCATGCCATTTCTGCCTTGGGGCCAGTTGGCTACAGATGGACTATCAAAAATGCCTCCAGATTTGGCTAGATGTCCCCTGGGAGACAAAACTGCCCACAATTGAGAACTACTCTAATAGCCTCAGGCTTATTCTTAGGCTAAATCTCATTCATTTGTGCATTTTCACATTTATTCATGTGACAGATATTTACTAATAGTCACATAGCTGTGGTACCCATGCTGGCACTGGGAGATTCAGAGGTGAGCAAGACGAGTCACCTGTCCTCAAGCGGCTTCCACACAGGGAGGGCTGGGATGAGAAAACAAGAGAGCAGGTATCCGCCATAGCTTGGGAGATGCTACCTTTTGAATCTCTGGGAACGTCAAAGAGGGCACAGGAAGGCTTGAAAGGTAGCACAGGTAGCACAGGGTACCAGCTTGTAGATGCCAGAAATCCTCCATTCCTGCGTTCAGTGCATGAATCCGGTAATAGTTAGCAAAGGGTGCACATGACGTGGTTTCTGTTTGGCTGGAAACATGTACAGAAAATTGTCTTGTGGAAGGGCAGTTACTTTGTGTTGACATTTGGAGCCAGGTAGCCAGGGGCCTGCTAATGTGTCCCTATAACGTAGAAGACAAGTGAGTTTATAGAGATCGGTCATGACCGGCCAAGTTGCCAAGTGGAATGTGTTCCTACCTCAGACTTCTAGGGTCTGGGGGACTGGGCTGGAGGCGGGGATGGGGAGAAAAGGCAGATACATCCTGGACAAAAATCTGGGAAAGCAGTTTGCTTGCTCTAGCTGTGGGTTAGGGCCTCAGTGCCTTTCCTGGGCCTTCTGAAATAAGGCTGCTCACCATGTATTGGAGAAAAACAAAAATAGAAAGTTGTCTTTCTCTTTCTTACTAAATAGAAAATGGTCTTTCTCTTACTTGCCTTTCATAGTGTTAGGAAAGAAAAGAAAAGACAAGACAAGAGAAGAGCAAAGCAAAGCAGGCTGGGTATTCCAGCAGTAGCCATTCTTTGGAAGTCTTAACATAGCTCATTTTTTTCAATTTGAATCTACAATTTAACATTTCTGGTTTTAAAATCCAGTCTTGGTAGTGCATGCCTGTAATCTCAGCACTCTGGGAGGCTGAGGCAGGAGGATTGCAGGTTTGAGCCAGCCTGAGCAACTCAGTGACTTAGTAAGACCCTGTCTCAAAAAATAAATAAAATTTAAAAAGAATTGGAGGGGTTGGGGATTTAGCTAAGTGGTAGACCACTTGCCTAACAAGCACAAGGCCCTGAGTTCAGTACCCAGCAAACCCCCCGCCAAATAAAAAAGAGTTGGAGATGTAGCTGATTGAGAAGTAGGGGAAATTCCTAGTAGGGAAAAAAGAAAAAGAAAAAAAAATCCATCCTGCATGTATGAACAATCTAGACAATAAAGTGAAAGGAATTATTTTCACTTGCTCAGGACTGAGCAAGAAATGAAATATCCTAAAAATCAAAATAGACATAGTAACAACGATTTTGAAAAGACAATGATCATGAAAAATAAGCGACCAGTTTTTTTTTCTGGTACTGGGAAGAAGAAATCATGTAGCTTCCTACATGTTAGGCAAGGAACCTACCATTAAACTACAACTCAGCCCTTTAAAATTTTTTTTTTTTTTATTTTGAGACAGAGCTTTGCTGCGTTGCCCAGGCTGACTTGAACTTAGATCCCCTTGCTTCAGCCCCGTGAGTAGCTAGGATTATAGGAGGAACCAATTTTTGAGTGCCTTCTATGTACCAGGCGCTTGAAACTTTGCAACTCTTACCAGACTCCCGCAAATAGATCTCACTGTCCCATTTCGCAGGTGGGAAACACAAGCATGCGGTTGCCCACAAGCACGTTCTGTGCAGCCAGGAATCAAGTTTTGGGGCCAAGAAGAAATGAGAAAAATAAACATAATATGTTGAATTCTTTTATAAAGTTAAAGTTCTCTCTCTTAAAGGGGTTGTCCTTTATCCTGAGATGTACATTCTCCCAACACTTTTGGTAAGAAGATGCACTCATTGTCTTGTATGATGACTATGGAGTCACTAAATAGTGGCAGCATGAAAAATTTGGTACCCTGCTCCCTTTAAAAGACATATTTTATAGGCCTGGTAAACCTCTAAGTTTAATAATTTTCCCTTGAATTGGACGTTCAGGTCACACAGCCCAGCCAAGAACAACCCCTGCTGCCATGTTCTGTGGGAGGCGGTCAGTGTCCCCACTTCTGTGTGTCTCTGGCTTTCTTAAACTGCTTGCTTAAGGTTGTGGATTTGTCAGAGAGGAAGAGTGAGAAGGAGGAAAGAGCAGGGGAAATGATAAGTGGCAACCCTTAGGGCAGCAGGGATTTTTAAAGAAAAGATCGTAATTCTGTTGAAAATTGCTGGAGAAGATTGTACAGTCCAAGAAGGCATAAGTAAATTATATGCAAATCACACATGGCCCTCCTAGTTCATAATGTGGATGTAGCTGATGGGAAAATGCTAATGGAGACTAGTGGTCTCTGGCATGCCTTCCTTGGTGAGGACCCAGAGAAGAGTCTGCCCTAATTAAAATGTTCTTCTGGCAGTCAGGGGCTCCAGTAATCTTTATTTTTATTCCCTCTTTCCCCTTTCCTCATCTCCACTGTCCTATGGCCAAGCCTAAGGGGGCTCTTCCAGTTTTATGGTGTATGGGGAAAGAAACATGGCTGGAGACCTGGCCATGGTTCCAGAAGGTTCTAGAATCTCCAAGTAGGCTTTATCTCCTGTAGGGATCCTAGTGTCCCAGCCCAGACTTATCTTGAGGGAAAGGACTGCTTATAGCACACATTCTCCAACTTCAACACAACCAGGATCCTGCAGAGTGCTTGCTAAGACAAAGATAGCTAGTGGGTGGGACTGGAAAGTCTGAATTTCCATCAAGTTCCCAGGTAATATTGCTGGTCTGAGACCACAACTTGAGAACCACTGGTCCAGAGCAAATAGTACAACCGAAAGTGTGGTTCACTGGTACTGTTTGTTATCAGTCTGGACACAAGTACAGAAATTGAGAATAAACATTGTGCAATCTTTAATTGAAGTTTGCTCTTGCTGTGACAACCAAGCACATGATTATTTCCCCATCACATCATTTGTATTTTATTTTACAAAGGTATTGGTCTGTGATGGTTTGGTAGTTAAAACAATTCTTTCGCTACTGACAGGACTTTGGGAACTGGCCAGGAGGACCCAGACGAATGGCCAAGGTTCAGGGCAGTCCCAGGCTGGTAGTTGGAGCACCTGTAGAGAAACGAAGGCACAAAGACCCTCGCCAGCCTGGGCATGGCACAGATTGCCCCCAGAATGTGTTTGAAAACATTGGGAATGGCAGGGGGTTGGTTGTCACAATTAATAGTGGGGTGGGGAAGAAAACTGGCATTTAATGGCTGAGGGCTGGGCATAGGCACAGTAAAGAATTGTCCTGCTCTGAATGCCAGTGGAACCTCCTCCCCCTTGAGAAACAGTAGCTGGGAAGGGCAGAGCCAAGGAGCTGGCCTTACTCCAGACCCCCTGCCTTCTCTCTGTGGTAAGGGAACTGAGGCACAGGAGGGGGCATGCATCAGATTGGCCCAATCCTGAGTGCCCTTGATGGTACGTGGTAACTTTGCATGTGTATGGGGCCTTGATGGGTGATGCGGGCCCTTGGGTGGCTGTAATATTGTTGGTGTCTTCTCGGTACCTCCTGCTTAATACAGAACCAATATACTAAAGCTCCAAAGTAGAAAAGGGATAAATTGTCAAGATAATTTCTTTCAAGAAGGATTAATTATAGGAGTTCCTGCTTTATAAAAATGTAATCTATACATGGCTTCCAGGACAGACATTTGTGTAGTGTAAGATATACCTGTTCTTGCCAAGGAAGGGGGCAGAATTTAAAGGTGGTGCGATTTTAGATAGCTTTATAAGTGACTTAGGAGACTCTGACAGCAATAAATACCACACTAAATGGTTCTTACTGGAAGGGCTCTGGCCTGTTTAGGGACTTGGCATCCTATTTAGGCATGGGCCTTCCCTGGCCCCTGGCCTGAGCAAGTTCTTTTCACACTAGGAAAGAAGGTTCTGAAAATCAGACCTGCCATCTTTGCAGACATTGGTAACATCTGCAGACATTTCATGGCGACTGTGTGGGAAGTAATTAGCCATCTTGTGCCTTTGGGCACACGAGGAGGCTACTGGCTCTTTAAGCTCAGGGTCATAGAATATGGTGTTTAGAAGGGGCTTAGTGTTCACCGACACCTCATTTTAGAGTGGTGGAAACTGAGGCCCTGCAGGCCCTAGAATCTGCCCCAAATCAAACTTGTGTTAAGGCAGGCAGCCCGACCTTTTGTTGGAGGCTTACCGTGTAATTAATGGGATTTGGAGCAATTACAGGGACAGTAAAGCCCCTCGTTTGTTTCTCATGCCAGGCCTGAGATTCCTAAGGAGGGTGGAGTGGGAGTGCAGAGGAAGGTGGGAAGGAGGTGGCAGATAGTTGGCAAATCACTTCTTGCCAGGCCTGCTCGGTGGAGCACTGGCTCGCATTTTTACACTGCCTGCTCTGGAGGATTCTGGTGCAAAGGGGATATCTGTTCCTGGCACTCCACCTATTTCTCTTTGCAGCTCATTCTTGTTGGTTTTTAATGCTAAGCTCTAAAGAACCCGCTTTTCTGTTGTGTTTCCCAATCGGCACCACATAAAAGGTGTGCATGGTTCTAGGGAGGGGGTGCCTCGGCTCTGGCCCTGTGCCTGTCCCTTCCTGTGCCTGGGGACAGTTGCTGAGCTGATACTGGTCACTGTTCAGGGGCTAGCGGAGAAGATCTTCTGATTAGCACATCAGGGTTTTACAGTTCTATGGAATTCTGTGTCAGGGCTGCCAGACACCTGGATGCTGGGATGTGCAACATTTCTTGAACACCTGCTACCCCCAGCTACTGTGCTAACTCGGGATACAGAAAGTACTGGGGATGGGTAGTGGTGATGGTCTCACAACAGTGCGAATTAATGTGCTCAATGTCACTAAACCGTGCACTTAAATGTGATTAGAAGGGCAAATTCTGTGTCGTATATATATCCATCACAACAATAACAACAAAAAAGATAACAAAACAGAATACAGTCCTGCTTGCCAGAAGTAGCTGGTACTCTCTCAGTGGCCCCTAAATGTGGCCCAGAGCCTGGGCTGTAGAGGCCACTGGCCATGCCGGGGTCAGGAGGAGGCTTAGGAGGAGACCTCAGGAGGCTGGAAAAACCAAGAACAGGTCCAGGAGGGTCCGCCCACCCACATGCCCATAGAAGGTGACTGTGCAGCAGAGGATGTGACTGTCCCTTAGCTTCGTTTCTTGCTAAAATGGGATTTCAAGGTGTTGCTGGTATAGGGACTGGGCTCAAGTTTGAATTTCTCTTTGAAACTAATTTTGTTCCCTGAAAATTTCAGCTGGGAAACCCTGGGGTTGCAACCATAGTGACATTCTGATCTCAGGCTCCAGTTTTCTTCTTTGCAGAATGTATTCCTGAGCTCTTCTCTTTCAAACTTCAGTGAGCTGGGGCTACAGAGTGTCACCCTTAGCTTGCTGGTATTTCCTGTGGATTAGTCACAAATGCTCGTCCCACCCTGGGGGCCGAGGGGAGCTTGGGCAAGTGAATGAAGCTCTCCGAGCCTCCATTTCTCTCTCTGTACCCTTCGGCAGCTCCCGGAAATCATGGTAGAAGGCGTGGAGAGCATGCAGCCCCAGCCTGTGTGCACCCGCTGTCCGTGACTGTCATCTTTGAGTGTCTCATCCTGTCTCACGGCGAACCATACTATTATTGAATGTTTTTGCTGTGTTCATACTCTCTCCACTCAGATTCCATTGCACTCGTGAGGGGTGTAATCTCTTTGTATGCCCACCAGGTTTACAAGGCCACTGTTTGGGTAGAATTTCCAAGGATAGACCTTTCATTTACCCACAGCACACCCCCACTCCAGGGATCTCTGGGTGGGGACTGTCCCCGAGATCTGTCTGTCCCGTGTGAGGTCCCCGACAGCTATTTAACCTTTTTGTTTTGTAACCTTAGCTCTTCAGTTGGCCTCAAGTCCTGATGGCCGCACCCAGCAATAGCCACTCAGGTAATTACATGGGTTTCAAATTGTTCACCACTTTATGTCCTCAAAGCAATTTCAGAATCAATTTGAGGTTTGACAGGGAGCTGGTGGCTGTCTTGCAGGCCTGGAACAGCGTGCTGGGCCTGCTTAGTGCTTGTTATAATTCCAGTGGCAGGCCCCGTGCACCTGGGGAGCAGGGGCACTGTCCTCTGTAACTCAGGGGAGAAAATCAATCAGTCAATCAATGAGAGCACACCTAATTAAAGGTAACAAAGGCTCTGGGCACTGCAGCCCTCTCCGCAGTGTCAGGTCTGTACAGCACACACCAGCCTTGTCTCAAATAGAATTCAGGTGCAGCAAATCCCTCTTGTTTAATAGGTTCCGGAGTGTGGAACCCCTTTTTAGGAGCAGCCTTCAAATGGATTTAGGCAATTACTGTGGTCGAAGTAGATTAAGCACATTTGGAAAAAGGACTTGAAGCCGCCCCTATGTATACCAGGTACCCTGTACTGAACTAGAACACTTGACTCATGCTCTGTGTTTGGAGGCCCCTGCGCACACAGTGCAATGGTTAGGGTGTGGGCGTTGGACTAGACTTCCTGGGTTCATTCTTGACCTTGCTGCTCACTCACTGGGGGACCCTGGACCAGGTTGCTGCAAGATCTTCATCAGTACAGTGGAGGTGGTCAGTGTTCCAACCTTTTGAATCTTTGGAAAGATTACATTAATTGGTGAATATTAAAGGCTTAGAATGGTACCTGGCACATACCTTGCTCCTCTTATCACAGAACAATTTTCCTAACAAGGGAATTAGTAAAGCTACTCTTGATTTTGCAAGGAGTAAGATAAGTTTATTTTTGGTTTCACCTTGCAAAAGGGACATAGATCCCCAGAAGAATGAGTTAACCCAAGTTCATAGAGCAGAGTGGAAGTGGAACCTAGCCTACAATGGAGGCCTTATCACTTGAAGTTGGGACCAGGTGCCACTTGAGACACGGAACTTAGCCTCATCCATCTGGCCTCCACTCCGTTGTTCTCCTCCCCCTAGGTTCCCTGGGCTCTTATCTCCAACCCTGTGGCAAGCGTATTTCTGAGCTCTTCAACACTTACCTTTATTTATCAAGGCCAAGAGCAGCTCAAAGCCTCACTCCTGGAGGGGCACTTGGTGTAACAGCGTCAGTGTCTTACACTCAGTAATGAATTTGCAGAGCGTCAGGAACCTGCTCACAAGTTGCAGATGTATTTGGAAGGCGGAGACCATCCCTGAGCCTTACTATCAAACTACACAGCATTTTGTCTACTCAGTCTTTACTCCCCCTTGACCCTCCCTTGTGTTTCCTGGGAATTAAAGAAGCCCAAGATCTGGTCAAAAGACAGTTGGGAAGTTGGGTAGTCTTGGCAATTGTGACCTCACTGCCTGCTATGGCTCTTTGCCTTGTGTTTTGGGAACTTAAGACATGGCCTGTTAGGACTGGCTTAACTTCCCCTCCTGCATGCCAATGAGGGAGCAGGTCTAGAGGCAAGATCAAAGTAAGGAGAGTACTGGCTATTGAAGTCTATGAGAGTCAAGAAAATCAAGGGTGTATCCTATATAGTGATCGGAAAAATTGGTCTCGCACGAGACACTGTAAGCACTCACAGTGATAGAAAAGCTGGGGAAGGAGGCGGAAGCTTTGGCAGCCTGACCCCCAAATGCTGAAACTGTTGACCTGCCTGCCTTAGGCCCTCGCTACCCTTCCTTTCATCATTCCTGTCACTGTGAACACTAACGGGTGGGTCTAAAAGTCTTCAGACCCAGAGACTCCTTGTGGACCCTGGGCTCTGGGGTGTCTGGGGAGGCTCATGCTTAGTGAGTGCAAGTCAGAAGATGCAGCAGCAGACCAGACCTGAAGAACAGAACTGTGAATAGTGGGCCACAGACTCCTGCCTGTGCACAGCTTCCCTGCAACTTGCTCAGCCTCCAGTTGAACTGAACATCAACTGTGGAGCCTGGTTTTGGGGAAAAAAACCTTTGTGGAGGGTGGTTTGTAGATTCAGGTTCAGGTGGGAACATCCACATCCAGCTAGGCCCTGTGGGTTCACCAGGGGGAGCAGACATCAATCTGGCCTGCCTCCTCCAGCACTCTGTTATTGAACATGCTGCAGAGTGTGAAAACTTATTATTTTACCTGCTGGTCTTAGAGTTCTCTGGGGAAGGAGCTGCTTTCATTTAAGAACTACCTTGATAGGTCATCTGGGTGAGAGATGAGGCCTTAAGGGCATGAGCAGAAAGAGAAAAAATATACACAGAGAAGTCCTCTGAGCAAATGTCAGCGGTGGTGTGGTGAGAAGGAGGGAAAGAGGGCAGGCCCTGAGTTGGTGGACGTGGCCAAGGGGATGTCAAAGGGCAGGAGCCACCTGCTCTTTAGAAGTCCTGATGGCCCTTCCCTCTCCTGAAGCCCGACTCTCCTGTGTGTCCAATGCTAGAGCCAAGTGAGGGGCTGGATCTTCTCTAAGGGTGATAATGCAAAGCTGTGGGAGGAGTCTCAACTCATGGAGAGGTGGGAAGGGGAGTTCCAGAGAAGCTGGAAGTCAGAGGTGAGGTGAGGAGGAGAATTCTCAGAACTCTTAAGGCTGGGGTTGGCTTTCCTGCACGTTGGAGTTGGAGCCCATTTTCTCAGGTGGGCCAAGAGCTGTCTGAAGAATCCCCTGTGCTGCCTTAATCCCCTTGAGCGCTATCAGTCAGGACACTCTGGCTGGTTGGCACGCACCTGCTGGCTGGCCTCCAGGCTGGTCGCTGTGACCTTCCTTGCACTGGAGAGCTGAGGAGAGAACTTCCCCTCTCTAGCCCATCCCCTGTCCTTCCAAGCCAGCAAAGACTACAGCAAACAGAGGTGCAGCCTCACCATGAGCAGGTAGCACATGGAGATTGTCTCAGTTACTTTTCTCTTGTTGCTGGGACAAAATACCCGACACCAGAAGTTACGGGAAGAAAGGTTTATTTAGCTCACAGTTTGTAGATATTTTGGTCCACAGTCAGCTGGGTCCGAGGCAGGTGGCATGGCAGACAGCAGAAGTCAGCCAGGTAAGCAAGGGATACAAGCAAGCAGCTAACCAGCTTCTTCCTGTATTTTATATCTTATCCAGGCTACCTGGTTTTAGGGTGGGCAGCACTCCCGCCCTTAATCCTAATACCCTTAATCTTAGTGTCACATCCTTGATCCCAGCAGAACCAAGCCAAACCGATCAGTGGATTAATTTAGTAATCACATACTCTAGATCCAGCTATCTCTTACCACATGAGGCTTTGGGGGGAGATCTAGACACAAACCATAACAGAGATGTAGCAGAAGACATCCAGTGCTTACAGCTCAGCCTTACTCTGCTCGGGGTAGTTTTCCTACAGTTTCCATGACATTTGGTCTTGCAACCTCTGCCCACATGCTCGCAGTACCAGGGCCTCACTGCACTGGAAGGCAGATCATGCTGCCCTCAAATACTCTAACTATTGGGAAGGTCTTAGTGAGATTGAGCCAGATTCTGTACACAGTCTCCCAGTTGCCCTCTCTTTCTCCAGCCACTTGTCACGGCTTTCTGCATTGCCCACTTGTCTGTATAACAAATACACCCGAGTTGGCTCCTGTCCTTTGAATTCTTTTCTGCCCGAACATTGCCTGTCCCTTCCCCTCTTCCTCATCTATCATGGGTGCCTGGGTGCCCAACCACAGACTGACAACAGCATTCTTTGCTCACAGCAAGTAAATAACATCAGTGGGTCCTCTGAGGGCATCTTCAGTTAATGGTCAAATACTCAATGTTTTTTATTTTCTGGAAACTTCTCAAAAGCCATGTGTCTGCTCACATCCTCTCGGAAGCATGTTCTCAGCCTAAGAAGGCCCTTGCTTTGACCCGTGTGCTCCTGATCCACTCTGCCCTGGTGATGGCTCTCTGTTTCCCTCTCTGAGCTCCCAGTCAGCTCTGCCTGTCTGCTGCATCACAGCAGCCTTCTGGGGTTGTCTGTGACTCACGTAGACAGAACAGCCACTGCTGAAATCATGCAGATTGAAAGGACCTGGGGTGGCCTCCTCAGTTTCTCTCCTCAACATTTTATTTTCCCACTCATTTTTTTTTTTTTTTCCTGGATGTCTTAGTCTGTTTTTGTGTCGCTATGGTTCTGGAGGCAGGTGAGTCCAAGAGCATGACACTGGCATCTGGTGAGGGCCTCCTGGCTGCATGACAACATGGCAGGGGCATCACATGGTGAGACCAAGCAACTGTGCTACCAGACCTTGGGCCTTTCTTCCTCTTCTTACAACGCTGCTAATGCCCTTCTTGGGGGCCCACCCTCATGATCTCGTCTAATTACCTCCAAGGGCCCCACCTTTAAATAACATAAATATATGGATTTGGGAATTAAATTTCCAACACATGAACTTTCTAGGAGACAGATTCAGACTGTAGCAAAGTCAGCATTTGCAGCTCTCTCAGGCCCACCCTGCCTCACCTTTCATCTTTTGGGAGCCTTCCTGCTTCGCGCCTGTGTGAAGAGGGGTTTAGTTCTGGCTCTACCACTCACCAGTTATGTGTGCATAGGACCTCACTGTCTTCAGCTATAAAATGAGAGTGCAATCAACTGTCCAGTCTTGACAGGATCTGGTTCCTACTTTGGGCAGAAACATCTGTTTTCCTGTTCTGGAACCTGAACACTCCCTGCTGGTGAGGCTGTTTCGGATGGAGACCTTGTTCACAACTCATTTGCTGGGCAGAGATGCTTGACACATGGAAGGCCTAGCTGGCTGTTCTCAACTCTAAAGTCACACTCAGATCCCTGGAGTGATCTGAGGCGGATGGGGCTCCTCAGGCCCCATCCACCGTTTCAGTTGGACTGGGGTGGGGCTCAGGTATCTTTAGTTGTCAGAGGCCCCCAGGTGACCCTAATGTGCAGCCCATTTGAAACCTGTGCTCTGACCCTTGCTACCCACTTTCTTCCTTGTTGTGTGGCTCCCAGAACATCAACTCCAGCCTTTCAAGAGCTTACTAAGTGCAGACCCTCAGGTCTTCCAGGAAGAAGGTACAAAGTAGGAGCTCCAGGGCATTTCTAGGCCATTTAACAGTTGGGGAGCACTACTTTCACCCCGGTGCTTTGGTCTTTGAGATTTCTCTTGGCCTCTTTTTCATAAATGCTTCAAATCCATTTGGGATACAAGTGTGGCATAAAAAATTATATCCAATATCACATAATATTAATGTATTGGAAAACAGATATAAAGTCTGAGTTCTAACAGGCTTCACTTCCTCAGTACTGCCAAACTGTCTTGCCCCAGGGCTTTTGCATGTGCTATCTCTGCCTGGTACATTACCATCTTCTGGTAGCCTCCTGTCCTCCCTTTCAGCTGACTGATTCCTACTCACCCACATCTGCACAGAGCTAGGCAGACTGTTTCACTGCCCACTGTGATCTCCACCCTCAGTGGCAGGAACCATGGGCAGGTCTGTGCCTGGTCCCAGTCACAGCAGGACATACGATGCATCTGACATTCACAGTATTTACTCTGACACTGGGACACACAGTAAAGGACGGAGTTTGTACTTGGTAGATGCAGGCCACAGGCCATACGTAAAGGAAAGCATGCATTTTCATGCAGATCATCTGTGAGGCCCCGGAGAGCCTGACCCAACCCCAGTAACATTTCATCCTCCTAATGAGCCTGTAAACAGAAGGAGAATTCATGAAGTTAATGTTTGTGACTTCCTGCAGGGACATTAGCAGACATTGATTTTTGGCAGTGATGTATGCCGCTTATAATGACTTCTGACCAAAGAGGACAATGCTGTTTGGGAGTTTAAAACATCTGGTGATTGTGCAGTATGGCAGCGATGCCACACCTCAATCTAACAGCATCTTGTTCATTAGTGCAGCAGGGAGATAACCATAGTCACCTGCTATGTGCCAGCAAGGGCCACTCTTTGGTCCCAAAGGGATTTCCTTGGGAGCTGGAGGCATGGAGGGGCAAGTAGGAAAGTCACAAAGGATAAATAACTGATCATGATAGAGCTTCTCTGGAGAATGGAACCAAGGAGGGATCCTGGGGTCCCCAAGCAGACCTGTAACAATCCCAAAAGCAAATCCAAAAGCAAACACAGCTTGATATTAAGATATAATGGTGCCAGGGGTGAGGGGGATGTTCCAAGGATTTTTGTTGTATGACTCAGTATTTGTCACCGCAGTTGGAATATTTTAAAATTACATAAAAATGTAAGAGAATGAAACAAGGTGCAGGACAGTTTGCACAGTATGGCACTGTTTGGATAGAAAAAAGAACACCTTGGACAGGCCATGGAGGGCAGAGGCCCACACTGCAGGAGAGAAACTTCTTTCACTCTTTGTCTTTTCCTGCTTTTTGGATGTTTTACTTTGTCCCTGTATTATCTTAATGTTAAAAATAACATTAAGCCAGACGTGGTGGCACACACTTATAATCCCAGCCTGGGCAACTTAGTGACTTAGCAAGACTCTGTCTCAAAATGAAAAATAAAAGAAAGGTGTAGGGATGTAGCTCAATGCAAAAGTCTTGGGTTCAATCCCTAGTACAGTACCGAAGAAAAACAAAATCCAAGACTGAGAATGTGAGAGAAGAGGAAAACAAAAGGAGAGAACTTGGAAGACAATTAAAAAGGGAGGCAAAGAGAGAAGAAGTTTCTTGATGCTAGAACTCAGCTCAGGCACTAAGGGGTGACAGTTGGCGGAGTCCCTTCATTCCTCCCCCAGTGAGGAGCCCTTCCTGGGAGCAACCTTTTATAGGCAAGCACAGTTCAGAGAGCTTTGTAGGAGGTACCGACCCCATGCCCAGCCCTTGTGTGTGCCCCGTCATCTTCTACACTGCAATGGGGAAAAGGATGTCCAGGGCAGGAACACACTATTCAGTTGCTGAAGTTGTATGAATGGGGAGGAGAGGCAATGGCAGGATAGTGGGTGCAGGGGAAATTGCACATTTCAAAGGAGGGAATGTTCCAGGCTGAAATTGGGGGAACTGATAACCGACTCCGCTGCCATGTGGAGCCATAATAGCCTTCCCTGCCACTCCCTTCAGCCTATTGTGGGATCAGCTGGAACAAACGCCTTGCAGGTGCTGGAGGTGGGGGAAGCCTTCTCCTCTGCTCAGGGGTACCCAGTGACCAGGGAAGGCCAGCCTTGGCCGCATGCAAGCAGAAGGTGGGGCAGATTGAAAACATTTGCCCTGATGTGGGGACCCTGTCTCATTTGGAGATTGGGGAGATAAAGGTTGGGTCCATCTGGACAGATGGCAAATCCTTGCAAACGGCCCAGTGCTACAGAAGTGCCAAGAATGGCTGGGAATTGTGCTTCCTTCCCAGCACCCACTCCAGAAGAGCTGGCCCGGGGCAGCTGTCAAGGGCTCAACATTTGGATGGCCATGTTATAATGGGAGCCAAGCAAGAAACAGAAAAAAAAATCCACCTGGGAACAGAGCCTGAGGGTGGGGTGGGGGTGCAGGATTAATTAAATTAAGTCCTGCTTTGGGGACCAGGCTAAATTTAGAGGCTGCCTCTGCTGCTGGTTTGACTCCCTCCCTGAACATCCCTCCCATCTGCCCATTGTGCTTCCGCAGGTGATTAATTCTGGATTCCGGCTGGCTGGCATGTGCACACGCACCTGCAGATTGCCTAGTCCCCTCTGCAAGCTCTGCTAATGCTCTGCCTGGGTCCCATGGGGCTGTGCACTCAGAAACATTGAGCAACCTGCTCATCTTTCTCTGGGGAGGTCAACACTGTGTCCTCCTAATGACTCCCGTGGTGGCTGCAGCAGGCGCAGTCCTGGGCCTGCACCATGCCAAGGAAACGTGGCCACCATCAGCCCAGATCCTGCACTTGTTTCATTTCATTGTTCTCTGTAGAGTTGTAAAAAAAAGAAAAAAGAAAAAAGAAAAAGGTTAAGAAGCATGCAGTGTTTTGACTGCAGTGACTGGGACTCTAAAACTGAATGCCTGTGCCTTAGAGAGATGGCGGGGAGAAAAGGGTTCTCTTAGCACAATCCCTGCTCCGGTTCTACTCTCTGCACTTCTGGTGGAGTGTACTTAGTCTTTTCAGTCTTTGAAGTATTTTTGCTCACTCTGTAGCCTACTGCCTGGTCATTCCAAAATTGTTAGCATCTCCACCAACTAAAATGGTGTCAAAAAGAGGCAATTGAATGGAAAATGACATAAATAATAATAAATACCAAAAGATTTATGGTTGCTACAGACTGAACATTTAGATCCCCACCCCAAATTCAGGTGTCGAAACTTGAACCTCCATTGGGATGATATTTGGAGGTGCGGGCTGTGGGAGATGATGACACTCAGACCGTACAGGTGGGCCCTCAGATGGGGTCAATGCCCTCCGAAAAAGAGGAAGAAACACAGGAATCTCTGTGCACCCACCAACAGACATGTGAGGGATACCCAGGAGCTGGTGTGGCTGGCACCTTGACTTTGGACTACTCAGAAGTCAAACTGTGAGGAATACGTTTCTATTTTGTAAGTTTCCCAGTGGTTGGACATTTGTTATAGCAGTCAGGATGAAAAAAGACAACAGTTTAGAGCACTCATATGTTCATTTATCCACCGGGCCAGACATTGTGCTAACACAGAAGCTGCCACATTGAGCAGGACACAGGTTCTACCTCAGAGCTGTCTGTCTAAGGGCGTGAAAGACAGGCGGGGTCATCTGGCGTGGGTGGTGTCCACGGAGTGTCTGCTTCTGAGCCAGGGACAAGAAATGGTAGGAGAGGCCGTAGTAAGGGTGGATCTTGATGCTTCATTGCAGGAGCCAAGCTGGGATGTGGGTGGGCCAATGAGAGAGCTTTCTTTTTCTCTTTTCATGATTTTCTGTACTATTCTCTATTTTGAGCCCCTGCATCAGATCTTAGGCAGACCCAAGAGCTTTTCTGGTCTTACCTAGGTGTTAATTAATATTTTCATGTTTAGTTATTGAATTTGTCAGCAAGTTTAAAGCCCAAGCTTCAGTCTATCCAGTTTTCAGTTTCAGCCTCCTTCTCCACCCAAGTCCCTGCTCAGGCTCGGTACCTGCTACGGAGTGTGGGCATGGTGGCATCTCTTCTCTCTGCTCACCATCTCCTTCCCTCTTCCTGCCTGCTGCTCCTGGCTTCTCCAGGGTCAGGTGCAGGGTTTGGGAGTGAGAATAAGGCAGAGTCCTCTGTGGCCAATTCTGGTGTAAAACTGGGGCCTTCTAGGAGGCAGGTGTCTAAACACAGGCTCTTTCTCTCCTTGCCTTCTTTGTGGGGTCCGGGCACCTTGGAGGGTAGACAGTGGGCCATAGCAAAAAGTTTTGGAGTTAGTGAGGCCAATTCTCAAACCTCGCTCTGTCTTTACTGGCAGTGTCCCCTTAGGCAAGTGGCTTAACCATTTGGTTCCTCAGTTTCCCCCACTATAAATGGGGCACCAGCACCTGTTCCACAGAGGTGCTTAATGGATGGCAATGATTTTTAAGAGGGTGAGTTCCCTATTAGAGTTTTTAATAGCAGAGGTTTGGTGTCCTCTATGGATGACTTAGCCCTGCCTCTGAAAGCCTTGACAAATTCCCCAAATTGTTATTTTCCCTTTCCTCCCCCATCGGTACACAGTGACACCCTCCTTAGTTAAGAGCACTGGAAACTGACTGCAGTGACTATAATGGTTGTGATTATGGAGTGGTGCAATATTTTGATTAGTTATAGGTCTATTAATATAAATTATTTTAAAGTACTTTCCAAATTTGCAATGTCATATATAAACATTAAGATAGTTTGCATGGCAACAAGCCCAACCCAGCAGACGAGGGGGACTTGGGTTCCACATGGGATTAGAAAGCCGGGGTTTCAGGTAGCCTTCTCCATTGGGCTGTTGCTGCCTTACCTCCTCTGAGCTTTCCTTGGCTTTTAATCACCCAAGGGAAGAAACATCTTTGTGGGTTCATTGAATCCAGGCCAGCTGCCTCTTTCCCCTCCTCAGAGCCATAGCTCCCAACCCCGCCCCAGGCTCTGGGACCATCTAGAAGTCTAGGTGAGAGGCCCCATTGCGATGAAAGTTTGGCTATTTTATTGCCTAAGGCTGCTAAGAAGCCAGCTTGCAAGTGAGATTCCCCCTCAGCCCAACCCTCTAAGCATCAGGGGAGTGCGTTCTTACTGAAGATGGCTGGTTCATCCAACCAAGGACTCCCATATATTTTATCTGGAAAGCAAAAAGTTGTATGGTGATGAAACTAGAGCTGGGGCTGGGGAGATGACACCAGGCACCCAAAGCTTTTGACTTTCCCAACTGATAAATATTACTTAAGTGCCTCTCCTCTTAGAGTGTGTGGAGAATGTTCTTTCCACGATCCTTAGGAAGTGATAAGTATTTGCTGTATCAGCTTGGGGCCAGGAATTTTGACCTTCAGCCACTGTCTTTTCACATAACACCTGCACGGAAGAGGCAGAGAGTGTCCTGGGTTTGCCCCGGTCGTCCTGGCTGCAGTGGCCTGGGGTACGCGGAAAAGGGCTCTGTCCAGCCAGACCCTCTGGAGGGGAGACGAGGGGGCTTTGCATTCCCTCAGCAGGGAAGGTGTTTACATGCAGGGCACATAGCCTGTGATGCAGAGCTGACTAATGGGTTTACTTAGGGCACATTCTTTTTCTTTCTCCGGCTATAGGTCCTGTTGACTACCCAGGGAAGGAAGCACAGGGTGTCCCCCACATGCTCTTTAATGACCCTCAGAACATCACAGGAGAGCAGCTCTGCTCAGCTTCTTGGGATAAGCAGGACCTTTCCTCAGGAAGGGAATTAGAAAGCAGGGCTCATCCGCCCTTGGCCCTGCAGCCATCTATCTGGCTTGAGTCTCACAAACACCTTCTAGCTGCAGAAGCCACTTCCACCAAGCCTGTTACTAACACAGAAGCTAAGGCAGGCTCAAAGGGAGCCCCCCGTATCGTGGTGGGGAGCCTTATAGGAAGCAAGATTGGACTGATTTCCTGAGGGGCCAGGCACTGCAGTCTTTGGAGCTCTGAGTCACCAACCCTAGCCAGGGCTCACAAGCATGGCTGGGAGTGATATGGTGCTATCCATTGTCCTGGGGATGATTTAGGTTTCTCATAGCTCCTTTGTAAACATAGTAACAATTATCATTTATGGTGCATGTACTATGTGCTAAATACTGTAAATGAATTACCTCTTTTAAGGTGCATAATAACATAAGGTGCTAGCCTACCCATTGTAACCCAATTCTAACATAGGTAGAAAGTGAGCTTCAGCAAGAAATAGGTGTCCAAAGCTCATATGATGTATGATCAAATATATGGTGGATGTTTAAATTATTTATTACAATAAAAGACACATTGCTGTTAATCTCACACAAAATATTCCTCCTCACTTCAAACTCATTCATTCCATCATTCTTGCACCTTTCCAAAGCAGTTCTGGAAGTCCTTTTGTGAGTGTCTTTATGAGGTGTGATTAAAAAAAATATGGTGAATGCTGCTGCCATGTGCCATTCATCAGAAAGGCGGGCTTGTAAAAACATTACATTGTGTCCTCATCCACTTTATTCATTGGATCTGTCACTGTGCCCCTTTTGGCTCTTCCCCAAAGTCAAAATTACCATGAAAGGTAAACACTGAATCATTTCAGAACATTGCGGCATCCACGACAGTCAACTAAAGACATGAAAGAGGACTTCCATACAAACAGCCAATAAATATGTGAAAAAGTACTCAACGTCGCTGGCCATTCAAGAAATGCAAATTGAAACAACACTGAAATTCCATCTCACTCCAGAAAGAATTGCTGTCATCATGAAATCAACCAATAACAAATGCTGGCAAAGCTGCAGTGGGGTAGGGGGAGCTCTTCTTCATTGTTGGTGGAAGAGTAAACTGGTACAACCACTATGGAAATCAATATGGAGATTCCTCACAAAACTAAAAATGGAAATTCCACTTGACCCAGCTATTCCCCTTCTAGATATCTTCCCCAAACAGTTAAACACACCATACCACAGTGATGTATGCATGCCCATGTTTATAGCAGCACAGTTCATAATAGCTGAATCTTAGAAGAAACCTGTATGTCTATCAGCAGATGAATGGATAAAGAAATTGTGGTATTTATACCCAATGGAGTACTACTCTGCCTTAAAGAAGGATAAACTTGAGTAGGAAAATGGATGCATCTTGAGACCATAATGTTAAGTAAATCAAAAACCCAAGTTTAAAAAGAACAAAAAACCCAAGCTTAAATGTCGCATGGTTTCTCTCATATGAGAAACTCAATATATGAATAAAGTGCAATGTAAAAGACAGATAGAGCAGAAAAAAGTTACTGTAATCCAGTATGCAGAATGTATCTAAAAGTGTACCTTGATTTACTACAATTGTCTTATGTGTTTTGTATTTTTGGCCTATTAATCTGGCTGTTAATGATAATTAGCTTTGTAAGGATTTATAAGATAAACAAATGAATCTGATACTGGCAAAAAGGTGGGGAGGGGGAGGTGAAAGAATTGAGATGTATTATGTACATGTACCAATTCCCCACAATGAATGTAATCATTATGTACTGCAAATATCTAATAAAAAAAATTTTAAAAACCAAAGAGGCAAAAAAAAAAAAAGATTTCCAGAACTGCTTCAAAAAGTGGTAAGAACAATGGAATAAGTGTGTTTGAAGTGAGGTGGAGTTTTTTGAGGGAGATTAATGGCAATGTATCTTTTAGTGCAATAAATTTTTAAACATTCACCATATTTTCAATTATACCGTGTAAAGTACCCATTCATATTGCTACATAGACATTGAGTTTGTTCATTTGGACTGCTATATAGTAATTTATGGCCCAAATGTCCACATTGTTATCCATCTTCACTGGTAAATATTGTGCTTAGTGTGCACTCTGTAGAAGTCTTTCTACGCCCAGACGTGTAAATAAGGGCCAGATAAAGCCCGTGGGTTTGTACGTACGTATGCGCATGCTCTAGATGGTACACTCCATATGAATAAGAATTTTTTGTATCTTTTAGTCATGGTTGTATTCCTTGAAATTTATAAATATGCTTGGCACATAGTAGATAATAAATATTTATTGAATGAATGCATTTGTAAATACATAATTATGTTTTGTGGAGTTCAAGAATCATACCATGTTTATTTCCTGTAGGTGCTCAGTTTTCTTTGCTTAACTGAATGCCTTTCTGTGTCAACATTTGCAGATCTGCCTCCTCCTTTCATTGCTGCATGTTATGCACTAGCTCCTCTGGCCATTCTCTTGCTGATGGCCATTTAGGTGGTGCTGATTTCTTTGCTTTTACCACTCTGCAGTTAATGTCCTTGAGCTCTCCTGAAGCACCAGTGTGAGATGCTGGAAGTGAAGAACGTGACTAGATATGAATTTGCCAGGTCTTAGAAAACACGTCTTTGTTATTATCATTATTGTTGTTGTTATTGTTGCTATTTTACTTAATCACTCTCCAAAGTTTTTGAAACTCAATTCCACTCTTGAAAACCAGTACTGTCTGGTGATGAGAAGTGGCGTTATGTTGTGTATAACCTTGTGTTTCCCTGATTGGTCATTGAAGTTCAGTCAACAATTTCCAGCTTCTGATTCAATAGATATTTATTCTTCTAGTAACACTAAAAGATATATACTTTTAAAATACTAGATTTTTTCAGGTATATAATGATATAATTGTTTGTATATGGATATTTGACAGAATACCATAAATGTGATGTTTTGTGAACAATACAAATTTATGTGTAATAGCTATTGTTATTCTCTTATTATTTGATTATGAAATTTTGGGTTTCTTCATAAAATAAAAAATATTTGCAGAAATTTATTTCTTCCAGTTCTGGAGGCTGGGAAGTTCATGATCGAAGCACTGGCTGGTACAGTGTTTTCTGGTTTGTAGATATTACCTGTTAGCTGTGTCCTCATGTGGAAGGAAAGGCCACTGAGCTCCCTTGGGTCCCTTTTGAGGACACTAATCTCACTCATGAGAGTTGTGCTCCAGTGACCAAATCACCTCGGAAAGGACCTATCTCCTCGCCCCATCATCTTTGGGGTTAGGATTTTAACAGTTTTGTGGGGACACATTCAGCCCATGGTGATTTTATAACTAGCAGCCTTCCTATTCTTATTACTTCTAGCACGTTGCTATACATTCTTTTAAATCTGTGCATAAGATTATATCATATTCAAATAATGACAGTTGCATTTCTTCCTTTTCATTTTTTATACTGTTTATTTCCTTTTCTTGCAGTAATGTCCTGGCTAGGGAATTCAGTACAGAGTTGAATAGAAACAGACATAGGACAACATGGTGTTGTGTCTGATATTAAAGGGAATGTTCCCAGTGTGTCAGCATTAAGTGTTATGGTAGCTCTACCTCAGGTGGCCTTATTAGATTGGAGTAGTTCCATTTGGTTCTTGGTTTGCTAAGAGTTTAATCAGGAGTAATGATTAACTTTACCAGGTGCTTCCCACCCCTAATCCCACCTCCACTGCCCTTCAGGATGATTGTGTGATTACTCTCCTATAATGCTGTATGCCAGTGAATTATACTCGCAAATTTCCTGATGTTAAGTCAGTTTTTCCAATTTCCTGGGAAATTTAACTTAATAATCATACATTCGTATGTGTTTAAAATATATGTTCTTATTTGGTTTATCAATTATTTTTCTTTCCTAATCTTATTTTCTTTTCCTTTTTGTCCTCCTTCTTTCTTTAATCAGTTTCACCAGAGGTTATTCTTTTAAGAACACATTATGTACTTTATTAATCTCCATTGAGATTCTTTGTCTTTTTTATTTTTCAGTGCTGGGGATAAAACCCAGAGCTTCACTGATACTAGGCATGTGCTCTACCACTATCTGTATCACCAGTCCAATCTTCTGTATCTTCATTTTTTTTTTGTTTTATTGATTTCCTCTTTTTATATTCTTTCTATATTATTTGCTTTTTTCCTGTTAAATATTTAGCAGTTTATTATTAATTGATTTATAAAAATAAGAATTCAAGACTATATGTTTTCCTCTACATATGGCTTTATCTGCATCCCGTAAATTTGATATATGGTATTTTCATTCAATTCTAAACGTTTTAAAATTTCTATTATGGTTTTTGTCTGACCAATGTTTTTAACTTTACAAATACATTTTTAATTTCTATTTGTTTTGCAGTTATCTTTAGTTACTGATTTCTAATTTAATTACATTAAGGTCAGAGAACATGAACTGTGTTACTCTTTGGAATTATTTGAAACTGCTTTATATCATCTGGTCAGTTTTAAAAATTATTCTGTGTGAACCCGAGAATATGTATTCTCTAACTTTAGGGGTAATTCTTTGCATTAAACCAACAACACTAATTATTCAAATTTAAAGTTTAGAACATTTTTCTTTTCTTTTTCTCTTTCTTCCTTTCTCCCTTCTCCCTCCCTAGTTCTCTTCCCATTTGAATATTTTCTGTCTTTTTTGCAATATGTTCTATATATTTTTGTCCTTATTTACTTTTATGGTTTCTCATAGCAAAGAAATAAATTCAATATGAACTCATGTGTATCTGATTTATTCCACTTAAGAGTATGTTCTCAAGGTGCATCCATTTACCTGTAAATGTTTCAAGTTTATTCTTGAAAGGAGTATCCACTCATCAGTTGCTAGGGATTTGGGTTGTTTCCAAGATTTAGCTATTACAAACTGTGTTGCTATCGACATGGTTGTGCATATATCACTGTGGAATGATGTTTTTAATTCTTCTTGGAAGATACCAAGAAGAAGAAGAATTGCTGGGTGAAATGGAATTTCTAGTTGTAGTTTTTTGAGGCATCTCCACACTAATTTCCACAGTGGCTGGACCAGTCTACACTCCCACCAACCGTGGAGGATGGTTCCTTTTTTGCCACAGCCCTGCCATCATTTGTTAGTGGTTGATTTCTTGATAATAGCTGTTCTTTCTGGAGTGAGATGGAACCTTAGCATTGTTAAAGTTTAAGACCTTTTCATCCTTGCTTATTGTATTTGAGAAGAGTTTCCAAATTTCCTATTCCAATATTGTGTTGGCTTATCTTTTATTATTTATTCTTCACATATTTTGAAACTATTTTAGCAATTAAAATTATTGTATTTTCTTCATAAGTTGAATATTTTATCATTATGCGATGACCTGTCCATCTTTCAGAAATACTTTGACATATTTGTTGGTGGTCTTGTCTCTTGCTTTCTCACCTTATCTGGTAATGCCTTTACCTTCATTCCTATAATATAACTTTTCTAAGTGCACAGTTCTGGGATTGTCAGTGATTTCTGAACTTTGAGGATTTTTATTTTTAATGCCTTTTTTCTTTTGTCTTATTTCTTATTGCCACGATGTATCCACTGACAAAGAAGTTGTGTACAAGTACTCCCAACCCCCAGACACACATACATACACACACCCCTCTACCTACCCTGTCCAAGATGGAAACTCAACAGAATGATATTTTGAGGCTGACTGTCAAACCAAGGGAAAGATATTGTCATGTGTCTGATAAAGAAAAGGGACTAAGAGTCTGAGTAGTGGAGCTGAGGCCAAAATCCTAAGAGGTTTGGGATCTGATATTGTGTAAAATGAATGTAGACTGAAGTTCTGAATCCCTTAAGAAGGGAGCTCATGCTTGAGTCTCTTTGGGTAACCAGTAGCATAATCTCAGGTGTCACAAAGGGTGGTTTCCCTTCTAAAATGAGGATTATAAACATTCTATGCATCTATCCGGGAAACCCCCACAGACATATAGAGAATGAAGATCGAAAAAGAAACAAAAACAAATTAAAGATTTTTCCATGAGTAAATGGAATGTAATCTGATATCATACAGATATCAAAACATTAAATTCTACATCAAAGTAGAAACTCCTGTATTGAAAAACATTTCAAGGACAAAAATCCAAATATGTGCTATTTGTAAGAGACACACAATTGAATGATACAAAAAAACGGAAACCAAGAGTAGGAAAAGACCATACTATGTAGATACCAAAGGAAAGCTGGTATTGTAATGTTACCAATAATGTTGACTGCAAGGAAAAAAATAAAGAGGCTGAAAAGGACAGTCAACTGGGACATATATAATCATGTTTCTTCATGTGCCTAATAACATGGCATTAAAATAAGAGAAGCAGATATGGAAAGTTTGGAAGAAAAGAGACAAATTCCCAATCACTATAGGAAATTTTTAGCACATCTTTCAGAAACAAATCAAAGAGCTACAAATACTAAGGCTGTGAAAGGTTCAACAAGTAACAAGCATAAGCAGTGAATCTACATATAATCCTGCACACTGCAAATGGAAACTACACCTTCTTCTCAGGCACACTGGTATAGAAACTAGGCATTAACAAGACTGCTAAAGATGTCTCAGCAAGTGCTAAAGAATCAACATCATGCAGGCTGTATTCTCCACTACCATATAATGCATCTAGAATTCAGTGATCAAAAGAACTTCCCCTGTTTCTAACCAATAATCATTCTACTGTTGATACTGGTACTACTACAGCAAATCTCTGGAGAGAATGGGATAACCAAGAGGCAGGAGGAGGTGGGAGGGCATCATGGTTCTTAGTAGAACTTGAGAGCATGTTGTGTTTCTTTTATGGCATGAATAATAACCTGATCATGTTATTTGCAGCTTAGATCTATAGATTATGCTCAGTTGAGTCTTCTTTGCCAATGACTACATGACAGTGAGGTAGCCAGGAAAATTCTTATAAGATGAATAAAATGATGAGTAGAGAGAGCTCACTGACCAACGTGCTAAAAAAGTCAAAGTTGGAACTGACTCTGACTCATTTATTAACTTCAGATTGACTTCTCATTGTATCAGATGTAAATAATTCATGCTCAACTTTATGACTAGACTAAGATTCTGAAAGCAGGTACTAAGCCATGTTCATTACTACCTCAGTGCCTGGCAATGAAAGATTCAGCACATACTGTGGAATGAATGCTGAATTGTCTTAGTTCTTCATGGGTATTTGCATTTATTTATTTCTAAATAATGTTTCTTATGATAAAAATAGTACATATTCACTCTTGGGAATTTGGAAAAAAACAGAAACTAGAAAGAGGAAATTAAAATCTCCTAAATCTTTTCATTAAATAGTTTCTAAAACATATTTTAGAGGCTGCACAGTAAGTATACCTTTGTTCAACATTTAGGGTATTTCTAAATTTTCCCTGTTATAAATAATTCTGTGACAGGTACCACTGCACTCTCATTATTTCCTGAAGATAAATTCTTAGAACTGGAATTACTAGGTCAAAGAATGTGAAGTTTTTAAAGGTTTTGATAAATATCACCAGATTCAGTCTCTCAAAGCTTTACTAATTTGCATTCCTCAATGTAAGAAAGCATTAATTTCTGTGTTCCCTCACCAATATAGAGGAAGGTTTTTCCTTTTTCTCTTTTTAAGAAAAAAGGTTTTTTCCTTTTTCTCTTTAAGGTTAGGTAAACTTTTTATTGACCTTCTTATATTCATAGAAAATTACAAACATCATAGGTGTATGGCTTAATGAATTTTCACACAGTGAATAGTCATGAACTCAACATCTGGATCCTGGATCCAGGTTCTCGGCACCCAGGAGCTACCCTGGTGCCCTATTCGTCTTCTTCACATTCACAAGGGTAACTGCTGCCCTGACTTTTACTCCACAGCCTAGTCTTGCTTGTCTTTGAACTTTATATAAACTTTGTATGAATCACGTACTATTATTCTGGTGTCGGCCGTGATTTCACTCAGCATTATGTTTGGGAGTGCATCCATATTGCTACGTGTTCTTGTGGTTTGTGCATTCTTAATGCTCTCTTGCACTTTTTTTGGCTGCTGTATGATAATTTAACCATCTTACTGTAGGTGGGCATTTTGATACTTTCTAGGTTGGGACTGTTACAATCAGTGCTGCCATAAACATTCTTGTTCCTGTCTTCCAGTGAGAAATTATAAGCATTTCTGTTAGCTGTGTATACGTCGATCAGGAATTGCTGAGTCAGAATATTAAGTATTCTTAATTTAAACAGACTGTTACCTAGTAAAGCTAATGCTTAAATCGAACAATAGCTAATACAGAATTTCACACCATCTGGCTGTTGGGTGTTAGTTGGCCCAGGGGCCTTTGCCTACATTTCTTACATCTTGCTGGGGACTGCTGGGTTCTGTAGGTATAACCTTGTACATGTAAAGAGCTCCGGTGTTTACGTATAGAAGTGGAGACCTTTGCAAACATGTATGTAAGCATGGTCAGAGTTGGTTTGAGGCTGGTCACAGAGTTGTGCAGGTGACCATGAGCAAGGATTGGCAGGGCCCCTTGGAGGGGACCTTTTCTTCCTGGTATATTTGGTGGGCTGGGGTAGATTGTGTGAGGCTTTGAGAGGCCAGGATGAAACATTGGTGAGGCTGCTCTGTAGGTGGTGAGTTGACACTGAAGGCTTTTGAGCATGTCTGTGCCTGTACAGAAGGAACATTTTGGAAACATCTGTGAGAATATAGCCAGGAGCCATGAATGCTGGAAAGGAGAGCACTGACTCAGGACTGAGAAGCTCAGGGAGGGAAGCAAAAGTTGCCCTCAGAGATGGGGGAGTCAGGAGCCTGTGCAGCCCTGCACACCTGGCAGTGTCCTCCACTTTCTCCAGCCTCTATGTGTCTTTCCCACCCACCCCTCCTCTGGGATTGCTGGCCCCAGCACTACCTAATGAGTGGTCCTTATCTCTGCTCCCACACTATAGCACTTGTCACATGACAGTCTAATTGAAGATGAGCTTCCTGGGGCAAGGACCACATGTGTCCTGTTTACCAACCTACTGCCAGCACCTGGCACTGTGCCTGGCCCATAGTAGATACTCAGTAAACATGTGTGCACCCATGAGTATTCTTTTGTATCCCACTTACTTCTCTCTCTCCTTTTGAATGATTCCCTCTGCTGCCTTTGCTCCTAGCCACTGCCTTGTGACTTTCTGCATCCTCTTTCTTCAAAGCTTTTGAATCTTGAAGCAGGTGAGGATGCGGAGGTAACTCAGGGCAGAGACAGGTCCTGTGCGTCTCTTGCTGCCCTGCTGAATGTGGCCCTGGGCACAAGATGCCATGACAGTGCAGTTGGGGAAGCTGTCTGAAGCTCCGGACCTGAGCTGCCTGCATTTTAGCCACAGTCAAATGCTGTCATGAGGCGGGGGAGTTGGCCCTTGTCTCCCTCCTGCACCACAAAAGGCAGGCCATTCTCCTAGCAGCAGACAGACCTGCCACATCAGGCCCCACACAAGCCTCAATTTCATTTTGTTTGGGCGTTTCTCTCCCACGGAGCTTGGACATGATTCATGGCAATGAGAACAGCCACATCTTGCTGCATCTGTCTGTAGCCAAATGTGAGGGGATGACGGCCTTGCCTGAAACTTTGTGTGGAATAAGGGTGGCCTCTTTTTCGTTTCCTTTTTTTGCCACATTGAGGGGAATGACAGAAAGGAGGCAGGGAGCCTGGAGCATCTGCCAGCCTGTCACTTCAGGCTGGAGAGGGATCAAGGCCTGCGAGTACTGGATGTACCCAGTTTCCTTGTAGGGCATTTTGTGTGATGGTGGAGCAAGAGCGGCTTGCTCATAGATCAGTCGTGGTCTGTGTTCTGGGGAGATGAGTGGGAGGGCACCCCAGATCTGGCCTTGGAGTGACTTGGTACTGTAGACACATATGTGACACTTGTGACAGTGTGCCCAGAACACTGATTCCCTTGCCAGCACATTTAAGGGCTCCCTTAATCTCTAGTCAGTTTTCACCATTTCTGGCAATACTCTCTAGTTGATGAGTGTAAAACAGTAACAGCAAAATACAAAACCAACCCAGAAACAAAATCGAACCCCATACTGCATGCCATGCCTTAGGGAACTAGTTGGCAGCAGAGAGTAGTGAGGTGGTATTTCAGTTGTCTCTTGCCACCTAGCAAACCATCCCCAAGAATAGTGGCTTAAAGCAACCATGTATTCAGTGTTGTACGGATCAGAGATTTGGCCCAGTATCTGTGGATTCAGCTTCTCGCTCTTCCATGTGGGCCGCTCATCTGGGGCTAGACAATTCAAGATGGTCCCATTCCCACAGTTGGACTTTCCAGCTGCCTTGGCTGGAAGCTTCAGTTCTTCTCTACATGCCATAGTGTTCTCATTGGCCCTCATTCTCTAGAGCAAGGAGAAGACTTCTTGTGACTTCTCAGTAGAACGGGCTAGCTTCTTTACATGATGTTGGGAACCTGCCTCTGTGAAAGTAGAAACTGCAAGGCCACTTCAAGCCCAGAAGTTCGTGTGCACCTTATTTTCTTAGAACAAATCACATGGCTGGTCCAGATGAAGGGACAGGGAAGTGCAGCCCGCCTCATGACAGCACGTCATGTGGCCATCTTTGGAACTAATCTAACACCTAATCTGCCCCTTTCTCCCCCATTACTCTGACCTCTGAGCCTTCCTCTTTTATTCTGTGCGCGTATACCACCCGCATTCCTCATCCTGTGGGAGGGGAGCTGCTACTTGCCAGAAAGAGAATTGATTTTTAAAAAGCTCATATGCTATTTTTGTGGTTATGCATTATGAGATCTAGATCTCTGTTGTTCGTTATAGACCTAAAATATCTGGCTACAAATTTGGCCCTCGAGGGAGGGGATACTTTCTGCTTTCTTAGGAAGAAACCTCCAAAGTCTCTGTGAAACAGGGCTGAGCCCAAGTGCTTCTTTCCCACTTGAGATGTATCCTCAGCAGCCTCAGTCTTAATTATGCAGCTGTAAAACATGTACCTTGCACATTGTTAAACAGCCTATTAGTGGTTCCGGCTTCCTTAGAACAACTGTGAATTTTAAATTCTCAAAATATAAGGAGAATCGCTATTTATTTCACACTTTTATTTGGGCTAGAAAACCTTAGTGTAAACTTAGGAATGCCTCTGCCACCTCGTTACTGGCCATTTACATAGCAAGGAAACCAGGAAATGAGAGTAGGAATGGAAGGGCTGGTTGTTTTTCATGAGGTATAGGTCGCTGCAGGTTGTGAAACTTAAGGTCTTTGTGTTGTCTCAGGCCCTTGACCTCATCGTGGTTGCTGCTGTTTTTGTCATCTCCCCTGACCTCCTCCAGCTCCTCAAATCCCACCTGTCCTTTTCCCCAGCTTCCTCTGTATCCCTATTCCTCTTCCAGAATCTTATACCTAAGATGTTTTTAAAAGAAAATTTCCAAAATCAGATTTTTCTTTGGGGAGAGAAAACAAGCTTGCAGTTTGTGGGTTCTGCTGCTTAATGCTCTCACTGCAGTGCTGCCTAGCAGATGATCAGAATTCAGAGGGCTTCTGTTTTTCATTGATTGTAAACGTGCCATCATTAAGTGTTGAGGGAAGAAAGATGGATCACCCAAGGTGCACTTCGGAACCTCTTGGTGCTGCCTATCTGCTTCCTGAAGATGTGCTGAGCAGTCATTTTAGGTCACTTAGCACTAGAAAAACACATCAGGTGCTGGGGAAAGAAAGTATCAAATGCACATTGTTTAACTATGAATGAATTGAGTAGCGTGGATTGAGGGTCTGGAGACCTGTGATTGTGGGCAAGTTACTAGACTCGGGGGTTCAACTTTTACATCTTTAAATTACAGATTTGGATTTGATTCATTCTGCCAAACTCTAGGTCAGGCATTGTGTTGGGCATTGGGCTCAGAAACTGAGGTAGGCAGTGGCCTTCCAACAAGGAACTAAGTGTCACAAATGATGTCTGAGCTTCTACTATAATAGAAATTCCCTGACAGATGTGTGTCTTAATTCTACGTGGAGTAATGAAATAGCCTGGCTTCTGTAGAGGGGGAAACCACCCAAATGCCAGTCAGCTGCCTTCTAGTAAGCCATCGGTGTGGGAACAATCTGACACCAATCGTTAGCATTCATATTTATTCTCTCAGAGCTTGTGTAGGTAAACACTCAGCCAGTTCAGCTGGGCCTGCTTCTGTGTCTATTAATTAATTAAATTTCTACCACTAGAGATCAAATCAATCTTTTCTTTTTAAAGAATTAAAATTTAATTTAATTTTTATAATTTTGTGCTGCTAGAGACTAAACCCAGGGCCTTCTGCATGCGCTGACATCTGTCTATGAGTTTCTTCCTAGGACTGATATTTCTTTTTGGCTCAATTGCTTATTTCCATGATAATAACCTATAAGTCTTATTAGTTAAGTTTTCTAATAAGTCTTGATATATAATAGAGCGAGTCTTTCTAGTATTTCATATTTCAAAGTTGTCTTAGCATTTCTTCATCCTAAACCTTTCTTATGTGAGTTTTATGATCTGCATCATGTACTATAAATTGATGGAAATTTTAAAACATCGAGATATAATTTGCATACTGTAAATTTTATTCTTTTAAAGTGTATAATCCAGTGTTTTTTAATACATTCACAGAGTTCTGCAGTCACCACTACTAATTCCAGAATATTTTCATCACCTCAAGAAGAAACTCCCACCCATTAACAGTCAATTATCATTTCCCCTTTCCCCCACCCCTAGAAATCACTAATCTGCTTTGTTTTCATGGATTGGCCTGTTCTCTACATTTCTTCTAAATGGAATTTTACAATATATCTCATTTTCACAATGTCAGCTTTTTGTGCTTGTATTTATTTATTTATTTTTTGGTGCCGGGGATTGAACCCAGGGCCTTGTGCTTGTGCGGCAAGCACTCTAACCACTGAGCTAAATCCCCAGGCCCCTTTTTGTGCTTTTATTATTTCGCTTAGCATAATGCTTTCAATATTCATTTATGTTTTAATATCAATCAGTACTTCATTCCTTTTTTATGGCTGAATAACATTTCATTGTGTGAGTATTCCACATTTTGCTTATATATTCAACAGTTGATAGACATTGAGTTGTTTCTAGTTTATGGTTATTATGAATAATACTGTTGTGAACATTCCTGTGCAAGTTTTCGTGTGGGCATATGTTTTCCTGTTTTCTGGGTATATACCTACCTATGAGTGAAGTTCCTGGTCTTTGGCAAACTGCCAGACTGTTTCCCAAAGTGGCCACATCATTTTACATTCTGATGGGTATGAGGTGGCAACTCATATGGTGGCATTTTGATTAAAATTGCATTGGTATCAAGGTTGGTTTGGGGCAATTAACCTCAGTATCAAGACTACACATCTACAAGCCTGGTAATAGCTTTCCATTTGGTCAGATTTTTTTATGCCCTCCTGATCATCCTACTGGACTGTGTGTGTTTTAGCTTTAGGTATGCATTAGCAGGGCTCTCCAGCGAAACAGAAACAATAAGAGATTGGATATATGACTGTGGACCCATGATCTGCTTTCCCAAACTGGAAACCCAAGAATATTGCTTCTGTAGTCTCAGTCCGAGTCCAAAGGTCTGAGATCCAGGGGAGCCAGTGATGTCAAGTTCCAGTTCAAGTCCAAAGGTCCAAGAAGCAGGAGCATTGAGTTCAAAGAACAGAGGATGGCTGTTTCAGCTCACATGGAGACCAAATTCATCTCCCTCTACCTTCTTGTTGGAATAGGGTTGTCAGAGAGTTAGTAGCTGAGTGCAGAGGTCCTGGGCTCAATCCCGATTCAAATGCTAATCTCTTCCAAAAATTGCCTCACGGATACCACCCAGTAATAATGTAAATAATGTTTTACCAGCTTTCTAGGTCTCACTTAGCCCAATCAACTTGACACATAGAATTAACTATCATAAGATACAACCTGAAAAATGCTATCATCTGTGAATATTGATATTTGTCTCTCTTTGCAATTATTGTACTACTTGGTTTTTGCTGTCTTATTGCTCTGAATAGGCCTTTGAATTTAGCAATAGATAATGTAGATGAGAGTTTCATCCTTGGTAGGGCCCTGACTTTGATGAAAATACATCTAAATCTTCACTATTACATAAGATACTTGTCAGCAGTTTTTAATGGAGACCTTGATCAAATTAAAGTTCTTTTCTCTTCCTAATTTGTTGTCGTGAATACATATAGAATTTTGTAAAAAAATGTTTTGGCATTTACTAAGATGATTATATTTTTCGTTCTTAATCTGATAATGTGGCATATTAATAAAATTTTTGATGATAAATATTTTATGTTTCTAAGATGAACTAGTTGATCATGATGTAATTTTTATGCATTATTAAATTTAATTTGAGACTATTTTAAATAGGATCTTTGCATTTGTTTTCCTGAGAGACAGACCTATGATTTTCTTTTATTGAACTATCTTGTGCAATTTATTAAAGTTATACTAACCTTGAGAATCACTTTGCTAGTTTTCCCTTTTATTCTATTCTCAGAGACAATTTGTTTGGATAGAGATTTGCCATTCTATAAAGATGTGGCAAACCTTGGCCTACATAGTCCTTTTCCTTTATCTTTTGGGGAGGGAGGCACAGATTTCTATCAACTCAGTTTCTCTGGTGGTTGTTAGTGAACAAAGTTAACATTATTTATATAGATAATTTTAAAGAATATTGCTTTTTTTTCTAACTGGGTTCATAATTTCTCTTTTAAGAAATACTTACTGTTTTTGTCAAGAAATCTCTCTCTTTTTTTTTTGAGACAGGATCTCACTATGTTGTTCGGGCTGGCCTTGAACTCAATATGTAGTGCAGGCTGGCCTCGAACTTGTGGTGATCCTTCTGTCTCAGCCTCCCAAGTACTGAGATTACAGGTATGAGCCATTATGCCCAGCTAAGAAATCCCCATTTAAATCCAATGATTAATGGGGGGGGTGTGCCCATGCGTGTGTGTGTGCATGCCATAGTATTTTTCCTGTTGTTTAGTCTTGCTAAAAGCTTGTCATCCAGAGTTAGTTTTTGATAATTAGTTTCCTCTTTTACTCCCAAATTTCAGCTCTCCTGCTTTTTTGTTTAATGTACTGTTGCTTTACTAACTTCTCGAAATGATCTTTGAACTGATTTTATATTTATTCCTTCTCTCTTTTCTTTGACATTGATAATGTTGTATCAGTTATCTTGTCATTATTATTTGTCTGGAATGTCTTTTTCATCACTTTATTTTCAATTTCTTTATAGTGTTTTAATTATCTGTGTAACAATTACGTGAATTTTTTCTTTTTATCTAACCCAAGAATCTATCTTTATTTATGTGTATGTGTGTGTGTATTCACCATTTTGGGGGGTGCTGGGGATTGAACCTAGGGCTTTAGGCATGCTAAGCACATGGTCTACCACTGAGTAGCATCCATAGCCGGAGAATCTATATTTTAATCCGATTCTGGACCAGGCTAACAAACCTTCAGTGTGAATTAGAGACCTCCAGGACAATGACTCAGAGGAAATCACCTTAGAAAATAAAACACTGTTACAACATCTACCTGCCAAAGTGATTTCTGCCTTGGAGTTGTGGGCTTCCTTCCCACAGCCTCCAGAAGTCCCCTGAAAGTGTTGACATGTGGCCCTGACGGCCCCAGAATCAGAGCTGTCCCTGTGGCCTGAGAATTGGGCAGTTTCTAAAATGATGGATTTCATGTTTGACCACCGTGCTCTAAGCCTGCCCATACTATATTAGCACCTGATACGGGGAAGCTCCTGATCCTGGGCTCCTTCTGAAGAGGAAAGATGTGGGGCTGGGGATTTAGCTCAGTGGTTAGAGTGCTTCCCTAGCAAGCTCAAGGCCCTGAGTTCAATCCCCAGTACCTAATAATAATAATAATAATAATGATAATAATAATAATAATAATAATAATAATAATAATAATAAACAGGATGGATGCTTGCACATCTCTTCATCCCCCACAGCCAGTGCAGTAGTGGATGGTGTGTGCTGTCATCTGAATGTTTGTGTCCTTCCCAAGTCCGTAGCTTGAAACCTAACCCTCAAGATGATGGTGAGACCTTTGGAGGGTACATCGTTAACAAGGGTGGAGCCCTCATAAATAGAATTAGTGCTCTTAGGAGAGGCCTGAGGGAGTTTCTTTGCCTTTCTGCCATGTGAGGATATTGTCTGTCAAGTAGGGAGCAAGCTCTCACCAGCTGCAAAATCAGCTGATGCCTCCATCTTGAACTTTCCAGCTTCTGGAACTGTGAACAATCAATTTGTTATTTATAAATTACCTAGTCTAAGTCATTTTGTTAAAGTAGCTCAGTGGACTACGACAATATACATATTGTAAAAAGGTAGATGCAGATACCAATATCTATGTCTACATCTATATTTAGTCCACATCTGCACACATACCTACATCAATATACATGTCCTGACAAGGACGCCCTCCTTGATCAAACCGCAGCCACGCTTCTCTGGGCCTTCTTCTTGACCTTGGCCTGCTGAGCCCAGTTATAGCAAAGAATGCTGCTAAGCCATTTTGTATCACCCTTGATAGCTAGTCAAGTTCCTCCTCTCTACCCTTAACATCTAAACCTGGGGCCTGCCTTTAGCAAGAATCCTCTTAAGCCAGTTTAGTGAAAGTCTCCTCCTTTAACATATAGTCAAGTTCTTCTTAGTTATCTCCATCTAGCAGCCCCCTTACTCTGCTTCTTTGGCTATAATTCCCAGTTGTCTTTGATGTATTCAGAGTTGAGCTCAGTTCTGTACTGAAGTCTTCCTCTCTCTTACTGCATTAACTTGAATAAAATCCGTCTTGCCATTTTAATAAGTGTCTAGTGTAAAATTTTTCTTTTACAGTCTTCTAGGCCTGTTTCTGTGTAGTGAATACATTAATAAATGAACATGATGAGATTGGAGAAATGCATGTAAGTTGTGAAAAGTGTCCTGTTGGAATTGGAAACTCAATGCTTAAACAAGTGTGTGGCTTATGACTCTCAAGTATTTCAGTGTAAATTTGTTCTCATCTGCTTGTATTTTTGTTGACTGCTGTGTCCAGTTGCTGAAATGCTGATATATCTTGAATGAAGACCTTTGAAGAATGCTTGCATTTCATGTATGTGAGCTATAGATATTAAGAAACTAGAAATTTAAAAGACCTTTGTTTTAGTCCATTAGGACTGCCATCACAGAATACCACAAAACAAAACAGATTTATTCTTCACAGTTCTGCAGGCTGGGAGATCCAAGATGAAGGGGCCAGCAGATTTGGTGTCTGGTGAAGGCCACTTTCCTAGTCATAGGCAGCTGGCTTTCACTGTGTCCTCACATGGGATAAGGGACAAAGAGCTCTCCAGGGGTCTTTTTTATAAGGACACTAGTCTCACTCATGAGAGTTCCTCCGTCATGTCCTCATCACTTTCCAATGTCCCTGCTAACCTACTAACACCATCACCTTGGGGATTATGATTTTAACTTATGAATTTGGAGAGACATATTCAATCTATAGCACATTTGAACCTGCTGGCCACAGATGGTTCCTTTGAACCTGATGTGCTCAGAGGAATCCCTGGGAGAGAAACCAGTGTGAGCCTCATTGGGAAGGAGAATCTGGTTTTCCTTTATTGCTCCATGCTTGGCTACCATATGGCAAAAATGAAGACCCAATTGCAAAAAGACTCCTACCAGAATAAAATGCATTTCAGTTTGTGTAAAGTCCAGCAGAGGATGTTATGCCAGGCCACACTTCACTCCTGTCCATCAGTGTCGGTGGAATCGAACTTTGAGAGGTCTTGTGGTCAAGCTGTGAGCGCACACCCTATCTGATCCTGGATGGATTGTGGCCAGGGATTGGTCAGTTGTACACAAAAGGAAGGCCTGGACAAAAGAAGGAAAAGTGTTATTGTCACGTAGTGTCTGTGGGGCTGAATTGACTATGTGAGCAGAAAAGAAGAGGCTGGGCTGAAAGGAGATGACCATGTGCATTGATCTAGTGGAAATCACTCACGGGCCAAAGAGGCATGCACCAGGATGTTCACTGCGGCCTTATTTGCAACAGTGAAAAATGAAAACTAATATTAGGTAATGTAAATGTCTACCAGTAATTGAGCTGTGGAATACCATATACCCTTCTTTAAAAGAATGAAGCATTTAGGGCTAGGGATGTTTTTCAGTGCTAGAGAGCCTGGGTGATATGTGTAAGCCCCTGGGTTCCATCCTCAGCACTTGAAAAAGGTGGGGGGGGAGAGGAATGGTCCTTTGTGAGGACAGTTTTATTGTAAACCCAATACCATTTTAAAAATATTTATCTTGTAATACTCCTTTTACTGGCTTGAAGTGGAACTTAGGAATACATATAAACCTACCTACACACATACACACAAAACCCCGTTCTGTCAAGCTACCTATCACATAAAAGAGAAATGAGAAGAAAGGAATTGGTAAGAAAACCGTGTGCATGTCACCCACCGCACCATGCGTAGGTGTGGCTGGGCGAGGGGACAGAAGGAAGGGTCAGAGGATGGCGCCAACTCAGCTCTAATGCTGGGAGTCGTGTGAGCAACTGAGTTATCGAGAGCAGCGTTGCCGCTGTGATGCGATTTCGTTTAGAATGGTGGCTAATTCCTGCTGAAATCATGAACAGAACAAGGTGCAGTCTGGTGTGCAGTGCTGGTGCGCAGGGCAGGTCTTGGCTGTGTGAGACAAGGACGCACTGTGGGTGACTAGCATCCGTGTTCTCACATGTCCAAGGTGTGGCAGTGCTCTTGTTAAGAATGTCAGACTCCTGCCACCTGCTCATGCGACAGAGGAAGAGACTGTTGTGCAGAGAGGGGAAGGGGCTTGCCTGTGGTTAAAGGCAGAGTAGAAACTAGAACTCGAGACCTTTAAGTGGTACTTATTAATAACCTCCTGGATGCCTTCCCTTGCTGAGGAGTCACTGGGAAGGGCACTGGTCCTGGGTGGGGAGCCCTGGAGGATGGTGAGTCCTGGTGCCACCAGGCCGCTTCAGCCTCTCTGAGCCTCAGCTTTCAGTTTTATTATTATTGAGTATTTTTAAAGTTTTGAAGCAATCTCAATCTTACAAGAAGCATACAAAATACAGTGCTGTATACCTTCCTTTGCCCCTGAGCCATTTCAGAGAAAGTTGCCCGCTTTGATTTTCAGTCCTCCCAGAATATTTTAGTGTGTATTTCCTGCACACAAGGACAGTCTCCCACAGAACCAAGAGTCTCATGTTGATGTGAGATACTACTAGATACTACTGCTAATCCTTAGGGCTTCATGCTTTGCTGAGAGTCTCAATGATGTCCTTTTAGTAAAGGAGCTCAGGTTAGAATCACATGCCTCATTGGGTTGGCATGTTTCTTTGTTCTCCTGCAGCCTGGAACTGTTTCTCAGTCTTCTTCTGACTTCTATGGCCTGGATGCTTTTGTTGATGATAGGCTAGTTATTGTGTGAGTGTCCAGCATTGAGGTATGTCTCATGTTGGCATTAGATTCAAGAGGAGCCTCTTTGACAGAAACAATGCCATATTCTTTCCATTGTATATTTATTTAAAATGTGACCATAAAGAAAACTGTGTTTAGTAACTGCACCCTCACCATGGGCCAGCACTGGAAAATCTTGGTTAGTTCCCATGTAGGGTAAATTCTGTTGTACTCACTGGTTTGTAATTGAGAGAAGATAAATGTCTGGGTTGGCTTCATTGATGATCAGAGAAACTGAGACTAGAATTTAGGTGTCCAGTTTCATAGGTCTTGCAGTATAACAACTGTAGTCAAAGAGAACCAGAACCAGACACTAAATGGTGACACAAAATGGTGAAGACAGATTTTAATCAGAAACTGCTGTGATGGGGTAAAGAGACATCAGTGCAAAATTAAGCTCAATCCCCAATACAACAAGGGCAAGTGGGGATTTAGAGCCAAGGAGCAGAGTTGGAGGGGGAATAATGTATGGAAAATTATTGAGAAGAGACATCAAAGGTAGGAAGAGTCTTTCTCAAAGCAGTTTAACAGGATTCTTTTTGGAAGCAGGCCTGTGTAAGCATATATTAAGGGTGGGGGACTCTTGCTAAAACTGGACTAATCCATTTCAGCAAAGATGGGCTCCGAGGTCAAGGTCTAGTAAAGAAAAGAGCTTGTGACCCTGACCAGAGTCTGATCAAGGAGAGTCTTCAGCCCTGTTTGCCTGCCTTTTGAATATTCTGTGATATGTTGCATATTTGCATTTTCAATGCATATCGAGTTCCCCTTTTTATTTGTTTCTCAAGTCTGGTAGTGATCAACATGCCCTTTGGACAGATGGAAACCCTGAGGCTCAGAGGTGTTATAAGTGACTTGGCCAGGCAACACATGACATTGGTGACAGTAAAGCATGAGGTGAGAGTATGGTGGACTGGCTGGGGAAGTAGGCATGACCAGTTAGTTACAAAATTCCAGGATGCATGTGCAGAACAGTTCCTAAAGCCCTGGATGTACACTTCTTGCAAGAACTCAAGCAGTTTTGGATAGGACAGCCTAGACCTGACATCAGCCTGAGGAGGAGGAAATACAGGACTGTCAACATTGAGCTTTTTGCTACCATGTTCTCTCACTATAGCCTGCTCTTGTCCTATAGAGTGTACGTATTTTGCTACTTGGCCCAAACTCGCTCTGCAGAGCCTGTTTCTTTTCCTGCCTTTAGTAGACATAAAACCTCACTACCCTTTACACTTGCCTTGATCAGTTCTTTGTTCATAACAGAAAGAACCTGGAGATTGCAGCACCCCCAAACCCGGTAACAACAGAACTGGAATCAGGCCCAGACCTCTTTATTCCCTGTGCAGGGAACGTAACTCAGATAGGCTTAGCAATGAAGCCAGGCAAGTTTTAGCAGGGTGGGACTGAGATACTGAGGTCAGCCCCATCACTTGGCAAAGGACACAAGAGTTATGAATAAAAATGTTGATTCCAGGGCTCCACAGGCCTAGGGCAACCTCATCAACCTGTCCCTGACAGTTATTGACCAATGGGCCTTGTTCTCGGGCCTGTCCTCAAGAGTCCTAGCAAGAATCTTGCTTCGTTGAATCCCCCACTACTGATGTAATTTGAAGTCCTCATCCTCCACCATCCTCCAGGTAATGTGTAGTCATTCTAGCCTACCTTCGAAAAGAATCCCATTTGGGTGGTTTAGCCCCTTCCCCCTTCCCCAGTGTTTCCTCTTTATAATGTTCTGTTCGCTGACCCCCATCCCACCCTGCTCCATGCTCCTAAATTCCAACTTTTCCTTGTTGCATTCTCCACAGAACCCAAATTTTCTCCTTTTGCAAAGCTCTAAGGTAGTAGCTCTTCTGACTTAAGTATGCCTTATACTTTACCATTTTAACAAGTATCATGAAGAATTTTTTCTCTGACACTCCAAGGCCTGCAGGGCTATGGATGGGCTGAGGTGCTGGCTGACTGGGGTTTCCTTTCAGGAGCTCCTGGCTTATGGGCCAGTTGTATATTAGAACTCCCCAGCCTGGATGGGGATTACAGACATCCCACAGACATTCCTGTAGCCTGGGGAACTAGTTAGCATTCCTCCATATTTGCATTGGCCTCAACCCCCACCTCTTACCCTTTCCTTTTTGACCCAGCCCCCTCCATTCAGCCATTTGGAGTGCCAGATGCCTTGCCACAGGATGAGGAGCTCCTGGAAAGAATGAGTTCAAAGCAGTGGTTCCTGAAGTGTGCTCCTTTCACCAGACAGGATCCAAAGTGGTCCCCCAAAGAAGAGATGGGGACCCCCCTGACTCCCATGGAGTAGATTGATCAACTCTCATCACAGAAAAGCATTTCCTTCAGGATGCATCAGTCTGTAGCACAGGCATACTTATTAGGCAGAGTTAGAAAGTAGGAGAAAGTAGGAAAGGGACTTCAGCCTGTGCAGCTGAAAGGGGCCCAGCTATGACGAAGAGCTTCAGACTGGTCTGCTCACAAAAGAACAAGGCCAGCCGTTATGGGTTTACTGGGGTGGGCCAGAGTCTGGTTGATCATGACCTCAGTCTTGCTTTTGACGCTCTGGAGGAATTCTTACAGCGTGATTGTTCTTTTGGCTTCAGTTGCCATCACGTGATCACTGCTCCCACTTAGAGAAATGACCTTGTCATGGGGTAGAATGGGAGGTGATTGCAGGTTTAGGACCCTGGCTTGAGACTTCCAGGCATTGTTCCGGGGGGTCCAGAACCGAATGTTGGCAATTGGATGTCCATGCATATCCTAAAATTGCTTTTGTTACTCTTGGTGTCCTCAGGCTTAAAGAGGAGTGAGATTATCTGGGTAAATTTAGGGCTAATAAATTTTATAATACAGACACCCCTGAAAGTGATTAACATGCCTATGTGCAAAGCTAAGCAAGGATTTGACCAAAATTTTAAGGTAACAAAGGAAACCAAAAAAAAAAAAAAAAAGGCAGAAATGCCAAGCTTCTCCTGCTGTTAGTTACCCATTGGGCATCTGCAAGTGCAACCTCTAGGTCTCTGTTACAGTCCCAGACCAATAGCACCAGCATTACCTGTAGTTTGTTGGAAATGCAAACTACTGGACACACTCCAGAGGCCCAGAATCAGAAATCCTGGGGTGGTGCCCATGAATCTGTGTTTCAAGGTCCACAGGTCATTCTGATGTCTGCTCTGAGTATTCAAGAGAAAGGGACAGAACCACCTGAGTCCAACAGGAGCCCAGCGATGGGAGCTCCACCCGGGGGAGCAGGGTTTGCCTCACCTTTTCTCCTGAAACTATCCTGGGCAGGGTGGAGGCCATATGTGGGGGGTGACCTATCTCGAGTACTGACACCTGCCAGCAGGAACCTGCGTTAGGGGCATCAGCTGGGAGAACTGCAGAGTAAAGGGGGAAATGGAGGTTTTCAGGTTGTGCAGCGAAAAGCTGCTCCAACTTTGGAAAATGCATTTTGTTTTTAAAAACATACCTTTTGCATTCCTGAATCCAAGTTCGTTTCTAGACTGTGACGGCAGCTGTTGCTGCCCTCTGGGCTGACTGAGAGTTCTGAGGTTCCCAAACCCCAGCTCTTGATGCCTGTGAGTTGTCACTGCAGTCTTCACCAGTGGCAGGGAAAGGAGAAAAATGAAGATACTGTAGTTTAGTGTTGAATATGCTCACCTAAAGGGTTACTCTTCATTTACCTCCTGTTGGGGGGAGCGACAATGTTCCTTCTTTTAGGAAATCATAGGGATAGTAGATGGTTTATAGTGACAAAGGGCAGACAATAGGTGGTTTATAAGTTAACCCTATGGCAGAGTCATTATTTTAATTTTTACTCTAATTGGTTTACCCTGAGAGCCCACAAGCCCTCACACTTGTCCAGTCCCCAGGTTTTCTGTTAGCCAGAGAGGTTAAGTGGGATGCCCTGGCCACAAAGCTGTGTGACACCACCAGGACCAGAGTACAGCCCAGAGCACGCCTGCCCGCAATCTCTTCTCACTGTCTTTCTCTGGAGAGACAGGTGTTGCTCCTCAGTGAGTTCCCCCAGGGGCGTAACCTTTCTGTCTTCCCTCTCTCATCTGCAGCTCCTTCCCTGTGCCTCCCTCATAGTGCATGAGGTAGGGGGTGAATTGAGATAAGGGATTGGAAAAGAGCTTTGCAAAGTTCCCTGTGAAGGTGACAGATCACCAGTCGCCCTTTTGGCTCATGCATGAGCACAAGCCTGTGGGGGAGTGTCTGCCACACGAAGATGCAGTTAGTCACAGTCCCCGTGTGAGCAGACCAGTTGGTGGGGGCTGGCCGGGTTAGGGGAAGGTGATGCCGGGGAGGCTGTTGCCATGGTGACTTGGTGGTAGCCCTCCTCAGCTTCCCTAATCCCAACCCCTGCAGCTAGCTTTTCAAAATACTGCTTTCCAGCACATGGAAAAGCTGTTTCCACCCTTGTGACATGAGGATTGTGTCTGACAGCTGGACCAGTCACACAGCAGACCCCAGAAGGTCCTCATCTAGCCAAGCCCTGGGAGTGGGGCTTTGGGTTCCCAGAGCTGGAGGGGCGAGCCGGACTGGATCTGGGAGGATGTGCTGTGACACAGAGCTAGCTGTGTGAAGGAACTTGCAGCGAGTGCTCCTTTGTTTCTCTCTGATTTATCCCAGTTTTGTACATAAAGGTGATTTGATTCTGAGGTCATTTTAAACAATGAGCAGCTTAGGCTTCTGTGCCCCATGATTACAGCTCAGCTTCTGGCCATAATTGATGTTAGCCAGGCTGGCTAACGTTATATCTTAGAAAGATTGGCTCATTAATTGACTGTAGAGATGTCACCCACACACTGGAGGTATTAGCAATCAAGGGCCTTCAGCAGTGCTGATTCAGCAAGGCAGGGCTGTAGATTTCTGTTTGTTCCTTTAAGGTGAAATCCCAGCAGTGGGGTTACTAGTTTAGAGGGCTCAGGTATCTGTAGGGGTCTTGATATGTTTTGCTAAATATTTTCCCCCAAATCATGCCAGATTTTAATGTCATTAGTCATTTATGAATGTTCTAATTTTTCCACAGTCCTACCAGCATTTGATTTATGAATTCCGTTTTTTGATGTTAATTTATAGGTATAAAATGGTACATTATTGCCTTACTTTGCATTTGGGGGGGTTGAGTGATTTTATTTACATATCTTTGATTACTAATCTTTTCTATATGCTGGTTCATTATTTGTATTTCCTCCTGTGTATTGTCCATTTATGTCCTTGTCTCCTTTCTGCTGATTTTTCTTTTCTTTCTTTTTCTTTTTTTTTAGCAGTTTTATTGTCACCAAGGAGCCACGTGGACATGAATTGCCACAGTTCCCCAGCACTTAGAACACAGCCCAGCCATACTGCCATACTGCTCACCCCCGGAGAACTCTACTGCCAAAAAGGGGTGCAGAAAGAGGACCAGGGAGTCATTTTAAGGGTGTGAGAGAGCTCAGCTGCACACTTGCACTAAGTCCATTGAAGGTCTTCTAGCCCTTCATCTGAAAAAAGAAAAGAAGCACTAGATGACCTCCAAGTCTGTTCCATTTCCTCTATTCCTTAGCTCTGGAGTCTCTGCGGGCAGGTAGGGAAGATGCAGACCTGACAATGGCATGATGCCACCCTGGAGGTTCTGTGATCACAGGAGGGTGCATAGATATCTTACTACTGAGGTGGACTGCTGTGCTTGCAACAGGAGAGAGTTGCTGCTAACAAGGATATTGGGGACCCATGTGGGCTGTGGCAGTGGGAGCATAGAGGAAAGTCCTCAAGAATGAGTAAGATGCAGCCAGATGGAGTGATGAGAACTACTTCTAGGTGAGGAATGGGGAAAACCTCTTCCAAGCACTGGAGACAGGAACTTTCATGATGTTGTGGGATGTAAGGAGTTGAAATAGGACCGAGCCCTTGGTTTCTATGGGAACTGGAGCCACTTTAGACTGGGAAAGAAGAGCAGGCCATGTTGGGAGGAAGCTGGGCTAGGCCATCGAGAGCTTACAAATGGGCATAGAAGGCTTCCTGATATTAGGAGCATAATCTGACAGCAGTGATACAAGGTACACGTCCCTCTTGCAGGGATGAACAGGGACCAGCAAGAACCAGCCAAGGCTCTGAGCCTGTGGATTCTATTCTAGGAAATGGTGGCTACAGAGGGCTCTCTTAGTCTCTTAGGCTCTGAGTGGTCCTGGATATAATGTACTCTGTGGGCCTGGCCTGGTAGAGCATAAAATCCTTTTAATCCTGCCCCAGAAACAAAAAGTAGGGGTGTGGATGAGAGGGACATTTGGTCTTCACACTTGTACTTCTAATGAGTTAGTGCTGTGTGTTGAAGGGTCCTTATCCGTTGTGTATGCCCAGTGGAAAAGAAAGTTTGGGTGATGGATTTGTGCGTGCTGGTGACCAGGGGTACTTACCGTGAGGTAAATCTGTCCAGCTTATCCAAGACTAGATGACTCTAATGGTGTTATTTTCTGAACATTTCTACATTATCTCATGAACCTCATGTTTATGTACTGCCCTGTTTTTCTCTTGGAGGGTTTCTTGTGAGTAGGTCTCATTTTCTCAATGTAGAGTAAGCTCTGTGAAGATAGGGCAATCATAGACTTTTCCCATTGTCCCAGCAGGGCCTTATAATAGGGTAGGGACATGGTAAGTGTTCATGACACACCTTGATTAGGGGTCGCCTTTCAGGTGTCTCATCCTTCACTTTCACTGAACTCCTGGGAGACTAGAGCATGGTATGCTAGGATGGACTATGAGCCTGGGGGCCTGGGTTCAGTCAACTCTGCTGTCTTCTCACTGCACAGCCTGGAGCTGATGATTTTACTCTCTGGTCTCTTGGTTTCCTTAACTGTAAAAAGAGAAAGATTGTACAACATTAGTGAAGGTGTCACAGATTTGTATTCTTATTCATGATCATTCAGTGCTCATGTGACTTTCCAGAAAGAGGGATCCCAGGCCTGTAATCAGACACACCAGAATGAACTAGAGGACCAGGGCAACAACCACTGTCCCTCTGTACCTTCCTCTGGCCCTTCTGTTCACTTAGTGCTTGTCCAAGGAATTTTGTCCAAGGAGGTCTAGGGCCATACCACCCTCTCCCATCTGGTGCAAGAAATTGACCTGGATGGTGATTGGGAAGATTCAGAGTGACCACATTTTCAAAGCTCTTCCATGGGAGTGGCAAGGGAACTGTAGGACCCGTGCTGAAGCCACCTGGCACTGTTTCTAAGGAGAATGGACAGGCACTGGATCATGAGAGAAAGATGCTGTGTGATGCAGGAGTGGCTTAGAGGAGAGGATTCCATCAGAAGTGTTGCATAGGAGTCTAGGGTGAGAATACAAAGCATCCTTCCTTTGAATAATAGTTCAAAATAATGAACTATTATTTTGCAACGTATCATCCTAAGAGAAAACAGCTCTCTCTGCAGCCAGTGACCTAGTGCTGTCTATCCCATAGTTCTGACAGTGCAGGGCCTTTATTTTGTGCTGTGGCAATAATCATCACCACAATAACCACACACATTTGTTTTCTCTCTTAACTTGGAAATAAAGAAGACAGCTGATCTAGCGTGAGCACCAGCTCTGGACTTTCTACCCCATCATCACTTAATAATGATTATAGAGCCCCCCCTGGGCACTTGAGATATTAAATCTACCTAGAAGCAGGGTGTAATAATGCTGACCCCACGGGGATGTTCCAAGAATTAATTCCTGTGGGCTCTCCATTCCCCTCTTCTGAACCACATTCAATCTTAGGAACCCAAGAGTTGGTGACATTTATACCATGAATTAAGACATTCTGCTGTTGCCCCTGGAACTCTTCATTACAATCCAGAGTCGATCAATGGCAAAGAGGAATACTATTTATTAGTTAAGTGGATGCTATTGAATTCTTAATTTAAGTGGCTTTTAATTCAGTGTTTTACTTGCTGTCCTTCACTTTGCCCTTGCTCATACAAATTTGCCCATTAGAGCCCAGTCTGGGGCTGTGCTACTGCCTTCCATCATGATTGTGTATTTTCCTGGAGAAGAGTTTTCAGCTGGGAGAAGGCAAGAGTCTGAGAGTGGGCAGAGAAGCCAGCCTGCTGGGCTAGAACAGGCTTTACTGTTGTCTTCAGGCAGGAAGTGGGCAATCTGGAGGGGGTGAGTCAAAACCCCCTTCCAGATTAGGGCTGATGGCTCATGCAGTCTTTCCTGGTGGCCATGCTTTGGTTTCACCAACTTGCAAACTTCACTGCAGTTCTTCTACCCAGATGTGAATCACAGAGATAGCAGGTGGGATGCACAGAGTATCTCCCCAATCAAAAGGAGGTGTAGCCCAGCTCGTATGTGGTGACTCTTGTCTTTTGTGTTGACCTTTCTTTGCAGGGCACCCAGCAAAAACTGGTAGTAGCCACTCCTCACAACAGTGCATGTTGGTTTTAATAGCTTTATTGAGGTGTAATTGAAGTACAGTAGACTGCACGCAGTTAAAGTGGGCAATTTGGTAAGTTCGACTTATGCCACCATCATCACAATAAAAAATGGCCATATCCTTCACCCCAGTGTTTCATTATGCCCCATTGTAATCACGCCTTCCCAGTCACTCCATCCCTACAGGCAGATGCTCTGTGCAGATCTGCTTTCTATCATTACAGATGATTTGCATTTTCTAGAATTTTATGTAAACAGAATCACACAGTAGGTACACTTATGTAGTTTCTCTTACTCAACATTATTATTTTGAAATTACTCTGTGGTATTGCATGGATCAGTAGTTCATTCATTTTAATTGCTGGGTAGTATTCTGCAACATGGGCATATTATAGCTGTTTATTCATTTGCCTGTCAATGGACATTTGGGTTGATTCCAGTTCTTAGCAAAGAAAGTTGCTGTGGACATTTATGTGTGAGTCTTTGTGTAGACGCATGCCTTCATTCCTCTTGCTTACAAGCCTAGGAGTAGAATGCCTGGATTGTGTGGTAGGCATGCCTTCTTTTTGGTGGTGGCGGGTGGGTGGTGGTGCTGGGGATTGAACTCAGGGCCTTGTGCTTGCTAGGCAAGCACTCCACCACTTGAGCTAAATCCTCAACCCCTGCCTTCAGTTTTTTAAGAAACTGCCAAACTGCTTTCCAAAATAGTTGTGTTGTTTTCTGCTCCCACCAAAAGTGGATGAGCATTCTAGTCATCCCATATCCTCCAACAGTTGGTATTCTCAGTTTTCTTCTTCTATGTACTCTAATTGTTGTGTAGTAGTAGCTCCTTCTGGTTTTAACTTGTATTTACCTTGTAACAGATGATATTGTGCATCTTTTCATCTGCTTATTTGCCATTTATATATATTTTTGGGGAGGTGCAAAGCATCTATTTAAATCTTTTGTCTGTTTGGAAGAGGTTGTTTGATTGAACGTTGGGAGACATGTATTCTTTCTCAGATATATGAGTTATAAACATCCTCCCCATTCTGTAAATTGTGTTTTTATTCTCTTAACTGTGTCTTACAAGGACCAGAAGCTCTGTTTTGGTAAACAACAATTTTTTAATTTTTTCTTTTAATCATAATACTGTTGGTGTCATATCTAAGACATCTGTACCTAACTCAAGAATGCAAATATTTTGCTTCTGCGTTTTTGTCTAGAAATTTGGTAATTTTGAATTTTACATTTAGAACATGCTTCATTTTGAGTTAATTTTTGCATATGGTATGAGTATATGTAAAATCTCATTTTTTTGCATATGAATATCTGTCTAGCACAGTTTGTTAAAAGACTGTCCCTTTCTCACTGTAGCTTTACGTTGTTGTCAAAAATCAGTTGTTCATACATAGGTGGCTTAGTTTTTGACATACTAGTATATTATGTTTATCAATTTAACTTTGTGACAATACTAAATTGTCTTGATTATTGTAGCTCTATAATTCTTTAAATCGAGGAGTACCTGTTATCCAAATTCATTCTTTGTCCAAATTGTCTTTGACTAGTCTAGGTATTTTGCATAGCACATTAACTTTAAAATTAACTTGTCAGTTTCTACCAAAAAAAAAAAAAAGAAGAAGAAAGCAAGCAAGCAGGCAAGCCTATTGAGATTTTGGTTGGGATTGCATTGAATTGATAGGGTAATTTGGGGAGAATTGATATTAGACTTCTAACATGAACACACAGTATCTTTCCATTTATTTAGAACTATTGTTGTATTTGTTGCTAAGCATCTCGTGTTTTAATGTTATTGTACAGAGATATTATTTTTAAATTTTAATTTCTGATTTTTTGTTGCTAATATAGAGAAATATAGTTGATATTTGTATATTGATCATACCTTGCAAACTTAATACAACTCTCTTGCTATTCTATTAACTTTTGTGTAAATTCCATTGAATAGTATCTAAATTTTATAACAAACCCTTCTGACCTTTATGCTAATGTTGATAATACATTTTGTTATAAACTCCATATTACATTGTTATTTTTTAATAAATGCTCAGTTATCTTTTAAAATACGGATGTAAATAATGTAATTACCATATCTGATGGTAGAATTGCTTTGATTATGTCCATATATCCACCTAGTATCATTTTCACTGCTTGAAGAACGTCCTATAACATTTCTTATAGTGTGAGTCTGTTGGTTATGATCTTTCCCAGCTTTTGTATGACTTAAAAAGTCATTGTTTCATCTTTGCTGTTGAAAGACATTTTTGCTGTGTAGGAAATCCTAGGTTGATTTTTTTTTTAAAGATACTGTATCACTATCTTTTTACTCACATTATTTTTATGAGAAATCTGCTATAATCCTTATGTAATTTGTTATGAATATAATATGCCTTTTTTCTTTGGGTGCTTTTAAGATTTTTGTCTTTGTTGATTTTGAACAATTGGATTACGATGTGTTGGTTCATTTTTCTTCATATTTCTTGTATTTCAGGTTTGCTGAGCTTCTTGGAATTGTGAATTTGTAGATTTTATTTTTTTGAATCAAGTTTAATAATTTTCTGGCTATTATTTTTTTCACATACTTTTTTCATATCCTCCAGCTCTCTCTTCCTCTAGAGCCTCCAATTGCCTACATACCAGACTACTAGAAGTTAACCCCACAGCATAGTGGTGCTCTGCACATTTTTTTCATTCTTTCTTTCTATGTATTTCTTTATTAATAACTTCTATTGCTATATAATCCTTACTCTTTTTTTGAAGAGGAGAAAGACCTAGTCAGTTGTTATTTTTCATGGTAAACATTGCAGTTTTCATCTCTAGAAGTTTGATTATATCTTAATTTTGTATTTTAACTTCGTAAACACATAGAGGTAGTTATAACTTTTTAATTGTTCTCTGCTAATTCTAACTTCTCTATTAGTTCTGGTACAGTTTTGACTGATTTTTTTCTCCTCACTTCAGGCCAAGTTATCTGGTTTCATTGCCTAGCTGGTAATTTTTGCTTGGGTGTCAGATATTGTGGCTTTTTATCTTGTTGTGTACTGGACAATTTCATATCCTTTTAAATGTTCTTGAGCTCTGTTCTCGGACTTAATCGAGTTATTGGCAACCATTTGATCTTGTTGGATCTTGCTTTAAAGATTTGTAAGAGGGGTTGAAGAGAGGGGAGGGGAAAGGTAGAAGCAAGATATATCGTGTACAGGTACAAATTCCCTATAATGAATGTTATTGTGTATATCTAAAGTGTACCACTAAAATAAAAAACAAACAAAAAAGGAAAAAGAAGGAAAAGGATAAATGGCAGGAAAGATAAAAAAAAGATTTGTGAGGTGAGACTAGAACTATATATGCCCTAGGACCATATTATTTTATTGTGTTCCTACAGCGTTAAGACCTTTGTCAGTGTTCTAACCAATGCTGCAATGCTCTATAAATTAAGAAATTTCCCAGTCTGGCAGCGGGGAACAGCACTATTCCTGGTCTATGTGAGCATCTGGTACTAGTTCTTCTAATCCTTTTGGGAAGTGTTTTCCTTGGCATTGGGTATTACCTTCACATGTGTGCTTTGATCAGCACGCTGACAACTGCTTGAGGAGAATATTTTGCAGCTCTCTGGGGTTCTCACTGCTACTCTGTCCTGTTATTTATTTATTTATTTATTTATTTATTTATTTATTTTATTTATTTATTTAACTGGGAATCAAACCCAGGTCTTTTACACTGAGCAACATTCCTAGGCCTTTTCTATTTTGAGACAGAATCAATTTGCTATTTTACGTGCTACAATAGATTTGTTAATATTTTCAGATATTTTACTTTTAAACATGTATCAAGGTTTTAGTTCAAGCAGGTTACAAGAAAAGAGGCTTATGCAGCCAATTTAGAGATTGTTTCACATACAAACATTTCATACTGAAATAGAACGATACGGTAGATTCGGTAATCACTATTAAAATGGATGCAACTGGGAAGAAATGGATTGTTTTATGATCATTAGCTCCTGACTGACTGTCTGCTGAGTGGGTGGGTAACTGGCTTCCCAGAAGAGGTCTTAATCTCATTAAAGCTTATCAGAAAATTGCTTAAGCATTTATCAACACTAATTTCTTCCCAGAAGGAGGTTGAGAATTACATCATGCAAAAAGGTTCTGTCCCAGCCAGGTTGGGGACTGTTTCTGTACTAGGCATGTGTACAAAACAGAGAGAGGCCGGGAGATGACAGCAGCCGTGTTGAGCTGTGTGGAGTGTTTGCTGTAGGATGGGTGCTGTGTGCTTGGCTGACAGTTATTAACTCCCTTAATTCACACATAGAGCCATGAGATGGGGACTTTTATTATTCGCATTTTACAAGGAGGAAAGTGAGGCACTGATAGTTGACATGGCTTGCTCAAGATCTCAGGGCTAGGATGTAACCGTGTCAAAGGCCCAAAATTACAGTAGTTTAATGTGCAGGTCATATTGGCTTTATTTTCAATTCTAGAATCAAGCAACATTTCATTCCACAAAATAGAATACGTGCTCTGATGAGCTGGGCAGAGGAGGCTGGTTTTACAGACAGAGAAGGGCTGAAGGATGTGGAAACAAGAACAAGAAGCAGACTGAGCACCTTAAAGTTACTTTCTTTGTAAGCTGTGGATGAGAAGATAGATCAGTAGGAAAATAAGTGAGGCATTAACATCAGGTTACTTTGGGTATCTTTTTTTGGCTAGGATTAAGGCAGAGGGAACTTCATTATATGCCAGTTGAAACTGGCATGTTTGGGAAATTTGACCGTTGTCTCTCTTATTTCTTGGAAGTTCAGACAACTTAGTTTTGATGTGGTGAGTGTCACATGGTGGATTTTGAGTGTGGTGTGCCAGGTCCTGTGCAGGAGCTTAGTCCTGCTTTAACAGCAGGAAGGTCAGGAGGATTAAGACAGCTGGAGAAACTGTCCCCAGGTGGATGACTAGACAGACTGGACCCATCCCACTCGGTGCCTTTAATCCAGGAGTACCGACAGGAGTGCACAGGACTGTGGTCAGTGGGACTCCCAGGATGTCCACGAGGGCTGTGGCTTTTGCTCTGGGGGTTGACTGTGCATGCCCCAGTTGGGCTTTGGGACACAGGTCTGGTTTGGGCAGAGCACAGGCACCATTGTCTGGAAGCTTTCAGACAGGTGGCACAGCTCCCAGCCTGGCACAGACACAGAGCTCTACTGGCATCAGCAGGTGGCAGGTGTGGTATCCTAGCCATAACAGTTCTGTCTTGAGTGCTCCATTTTGTTGTTTGTTTATTTGTGTGTTTGCTGTATTTCTGCGTCTTTGCATCAAGCACCAGAGCAGAGGGAGCATTCGAGAGGAGTCCCTTTATTATGGCGTAAACAAAAATAAAGATAATGCAGTTGCAGATGGGTGGTTTGCACAGTTACTCCAGGCACTGGAAGAGCCCTTCAGAACCGAACCCGTGAGAAACTACAGGAGCTTCTGGGTGAAAAATTGGAAGAGCTCATTTAAAATAATTTTTTCTATGTCATCTACAAAATTCCCCTAATCCAAATCCAACTATTACATTATTTTTTATATTATCTCTTCTGAACATATATACACACTGGAGTTTCCTCCGAGGTGCATACCTGCTATTTTGCATTCTGCTTGTTTTCAGTGGCCAGCGGATCATAAACATTTTTCATGCTTCTGCATAATTATCATTTTAATGGCCACATAATATTCCATTGTGCAGAGGTAGCATAATTTATTAAGCCATTCCCCTTAATGTTGGCCATTTATATGATTTCAGTTTGAGGCTTTTATAGATAACACTGCAGTGAGCATCTTTTGGCCGCTGCTGAATTTCCACAGGAGTAATTCCTAATAGAGGGATTGCTGGTGAAGGGTATAGACATGTATATGACTCTTTCTGTATATTGCTGAATTGCTTTCCAAAAATATTGTTTAATGCAGTGTCATCACTCTGGAAAAAATCTCCTGGTTTTATCCTAGCATCACTAGCAGTTAACAAAACCATATTTCTCCCTAATTTGACAGATAAAATGGTGTTAAATTTGCTTTAATTTATATTCCTTTGTTCACTGGTAATGATTTTTATTTCACTATATGTTTATTTATATAGTAAATAATTTTCTATGAATCAGCTGTTCATTTATCTATTATGGTCTTGGTGAATAAATTAAAATTTCTTTTAAATTTAAATGGGCTCCTTATGGATTATAATTATTAATCATTTTGTCCTGTTGATTCAAACATTCTAGTTCATTGTCCTTTAAGTCTTAATTTGCATTATAGAGAAGCCTTATATTATTATGTATGGCAATTATCAATCTCAATCTGTGGGTAATTTTTATTTTTCAAAAGAAGAGAAAGTAATTCTTCCTGGATCTTTTGAATGTCTTATGTGCCTTTCATGTAATCATTTCCCAACACAGAGTTACCTAGTGCCTTTTGTGGGCCAGGTATCCTTCTAGGCACCAAGGATACAAAAATTCTGTCTTTGTGGAGAAGAGAAATAATAAGCAAAACCATAACTAATGTCTCAGGTAGCAATGAATCTTATCAAGAGAAAAATAAGGTGGGATTGGAGGATAGAGGGTGACAAGGAAAAAATTTATTGCACAGGAAAGGCCACTAAAGTGACATTTGTGAGGGAGGACAGGGAGGGCCATTGCCAAAGGTATCATTTGGGCAGAGACCTGAATAAGGTGACACAGGAACGCAAGTGCAAAGGCCCTGAGATGGGGAATATATGTTGCATGTTGAGACACAGGGAAGGCCCTGTGTTTGGAGTGGTGGATGGGTCAGAGATTCTGTCAGCAGATTATATGGTACCAAGAACATCAGAGTTAATCTTAGGGACATGGGAAGCCCTTGGAGTTGACAGTGTGGGGGATACATAATCTGCCTCACAATTTAACTGGGTCACTAGGTATTTTATATTCAGGTCACTTTGGCTAGTTTAATTTTCTGGGTATGTAATCACATCATATAAAGAGAGATTTTTGTCTCTTTCTCTTCAATATTTATTCACTTTCCACTATCTTTACCTCTTATTTTTTTGACAAGAACTTTCAAGACAATGTTAAATAATTAGATTTGATTATTTTAATAAAAATGTAATAGTAGACATCATTATATGTTCTGAATTTAGAAGGATTATTACTAATTTAGTTTAAATATGGATGCATTATGATACAAGAATTCTTTTTAATTCTAGTCTTAAATTTTTATTAGGAGTGGTAGTTGAATTCTATAAATTGCTTTTTACATATGCATTAAAATTATGAGTTTCCTATTTAGCATCTTGATCAGTGTGGCATAATATGAGAATCTCTTATACTTGCTTGTAATCTTGGAGTAATTGTATTTTGTCATAGTATAATTTCAATGTACATTGAATACATTGCTATTCTATGACTGACTGTTCCACATCTGCTCATAGCTCAGCCTGGTCCCCTCCATCCCTGTCTTGGTTTTCTAAGTTTTAAGTTTTAGTTTTAGTTTCAGGTTTCATCAAGAAATGTACATCAGTCAGGTGCAGTGGTGCACACCAACAATCCCAGCTTACTGGGGAGACAGAGTTAAAAGGATCCCAAGTCCAAGGCCAGGCTGTCTCGAAAAATAAAATGAAAGGGCTCAGCTTGTAACTCGACGGTAGAGTGCCTGTCTACCATGTGTAGGGCTGTGGTATTTGATCCCTACCACTGAAGGAGGAAAAAGTACCCATGGTTCAAAGAATCATATAGTAGTTCAATAAAACTTATTTTAAAAAATGGCAATTCTCTCCTCATTCTCCTTTCCTGTTTGCCTAAAGTGACCACTTTTTCTCTTCCTAGGTGTTTTTCTTTTAAAATTTAAGTTTCCCTGTCTTTAAGTAGCATGGCTTTATAGCTATATTTTCATTTTCCTATGACAAACATTGTTGTTTATTAACTTTCTACTGTGGAAGATGATGATTTAGCTCCCTTTCCCCTATGTGCACACACACACACAAGAAACACATTTTCCATATCCCATCCTTATGTCACAATTGTGACTGGATCAATATTTTGTGTTTATATTGTTATGATGTTTGTTTTAGGATTCCTTTCAGGCATTAACTTTTTGCTTTCTGGACTTAATAATTGTCTTGGATTTTGTTGGTAAGTTGGTTTGCTTTTTTGTGTGTATTTATCATCAATTTAGTCTCTAACATTCTCTTAATTAGATAAATACCTTCCCAGTCCTTTCACATACATCAAGCAATCTATCAATTTCATGTCCTTGTTTTACTTTCCCTGGACACTCTTGACCCGCTCCTTTCTTGTCTGGGTGCTCTGGTGCATGGCCGTCAGCCTTGGGCCTTCACTATTCTGTATAGAATTCTCTTTCCCTCACCTTTTTTTGGATCTCCTGTTCCCCGTTTCCTGGAACTAATAACTTTTCCTTTCTTAGCTTGCTCCCTTGTTTTGATGGAGCACATCCTCTAGTAGTTCCATGAGAAAAGATGTATGAAACACTTCCTCCTTCCCTCCATTTCTTTTTTTTATTTAATATTTTTGCTCTTAAGCATATACCAAATAGAAAATTTCATACAATTTACATATAAAATTTAAAAAATAGTTATAATACAATACTCAAGTAACCACGATGTAATTAAAAAGAAAAGAACATTATCAGAACTTCTAGAAACTTCTTGCCCCCTGAGTGGTAACCATTATCCTTATTTTTATGGTAATAATTTTCTTGCCTTTTTTTTTTACCAATTGCATTTTCATCTTTGTCATTTAGATTCGCCTACTTTTGAACCTAATAAAACTAGAATCATTATATGTGTTGTCGTTTAGGTCTTGTTTTTTATTCAATATTGTGTTTGTAAGAATTACTTATTTGGTTGTGTGTGGTTGTGGGTACTACATTCCATTGTATGAGTACATAAGAATGTACATCAATTTTTAAAAAATGATGTCCACTCTTTATTTGATATTTGGTTAGTCCATGTTTAGGGCAAATACAAATAAGTCTGTTATAAATTGTTATAGCATGTTTCCTAATAGCCATGTGCACACATCTCAGTGAAGTACTTAAGAGCTAGAATGGAGTTATCTGTTACTGAGTATGCCTGTTTTCCTTTTGCTAGATAATGCCAAACTGCTTTTTTGCAAAGTGGTTCTACCAACTTCCACTTCCACCAGCAGGCAAAGTCCATGTACTGAATTACAAGCCCCATTGCCCCACTTTCTTGTCAGCATTTGGTTTTATCAGATCTTTAATTTTTGCTATTTTCCTTTATATTTAGTTGGTTTTAGTTTTCATTTCCCTGATTTACAGGGAAATTATTCAGGAAGTAACACAGAGAAACAAAATTTGAGAAGATAATAGTGAAGGATTGAGCATCATCCTTTCCTGTATTTTTTGGCTTTCTGAGGTCTTAGTACTCTCCCTCTTCTCTTCCCTCTGCCTACTCCTGTAATTTGGAGCTCCAGCTTTCCTGTCTGAACTTCTCTGTGGGTTCCCAGCTGGTCCTCTTTCTCCCAGCCCCCGTTCTGCTCCTCTTGTTTGCTGATTTGCTCTCTGTGTCATTTCCAGCTGAGCTCTGCTATGTGCTGTTGTGCAGAGAGGGTCGATCTCTTTAAATTTCATTCTCAGTTTTCCCGGTCAACTGAGTTTTGGCTAAATTTGGCCCATGGAAGACATTAACAGAAGAAGGAGGAATTTTAGGCAGGGAAAAGTCAGACTCTTCTCTGCTTCAGGCCTTGTCTCCTGCAGTGGGTATGGCTTTTCCAGTTCTTCAGTTCCAGCTTCAACAGCAGTTCCAGCCTCTGAGCGCCAGTAACACCACCTTTTCCTTTGTTCCTCCATTCTTCGGGGTGGTTGCAGTTCCTATTGTTGGTAATCTTCAGAGTGCCTCATCAATTACTCGTTTGTTTTTTTATCCTTCTAACGTTTTTATAATGAATTCTCCATGTTCAGTTCTCTCTGTGAAACTACTTGGCAAACTTTGTTCTACTGTGTGGGCCTGATTGACACAGGTGCTCTGGGCCTGTGTCTTTCCAATCAAAGAATCATCAGATTCTTGTTACCAATAGGAGAGAGTTGAAATCCCCTTATTTAACACTTTCGTAATCCATTTCCACTTGAAATTTCCATTTAACCCCCATTACTTATGCATCCCACCTACTGTTCTTATTGGACTGGTCTCTTCACTCCTGTTTCCATCTCTTGCTCTAGGTAGGTCGGCCATTTGAAACTCCCCTCCCCCAACACACAGAGTAACATTCTGTTCGTATTTCAAGGCTCAATCATGTTATTTCATGTTATTTCTTCTTTGAGATCTTCCTTCAACTCGACCAAAATCCGGAGCTGCTATTCCCCAAGTCTAGAGAAGGTTTAGATGGTGACTTCGTTGACTTACTGGGTTATGAGTTTATCTATTTCTCTACGGTTTGCACACTTATGCAACAGAGATTTATCGAGCCACTGTTGTGGGCAAAGCTTGGTTCTAATGATAGAAAGATCTTAAACTAGGATCAAGAAGGAATTCTGTCAACAGACTGCCTTTGGACCTGAACTATATTTCTTCCTATGGTCTTCAGCCTGCTGACTTCATCAGATTTTTGACTGTCCAAGCCTCCACTTATATAAGCTGATTCCTTAAAAATTGCCATACATCCCTCTATTCCTTCCTTCCTTTCTTTCTCTCTTCACATACTGTTTATACTGTTTCCCTGTAGAGTCCCAACTAAATATACCCTGAAATCTGTGAATGTTATCTTATCCAGCAAAGAGAAATTTCCTTGAATAATCTAGACGGGCCTTAATTCCAGTCACAGTATCCTTATATTAGACAGACAGAAGACAGACACCAGAAGAGAATATGATGTGAAGATGGTGACAGATTAAAATGATGTAGCTATAAGCCAGGGAATGCCAAGAAATTCCACAATCCACCCAGAAGCCAAAAGAGGCAACAAATGAATTCTTCCTAGAACCTCCAGAAGGAATGTGATCCTCCCTATATGTTGATTTGGAAATCTGGCTTCTGGCATCCAGAACTGTGGGAGAATATTTTCTATTATTTTCAGTCACCAAGTTTGTGCTGATATATACATTTTTTGTCTTTTGTGGGTGCTGGGGATTGAACTCAGGGCCTTACACTTGCAAGGCTCACACTCTATCCCTTGAGCTAAATCCCCAACCCCTGTACTGATATTTTATAGCAATCCTTAAAACCAATACACTAATATGTAGGTCTTTTCTGCTGTTTGGGGGTGTCTCTTCACTTATTATCCATAAAACCTCAAGCATTTATAACAGAGCACAAAACGTGAAAGAAAGCAAGTAAATTTTTTGAATATCCTTGTCCATGTTTATCCACCGATACAGTATTTTCACATATTACTCTGCAGATCCTCACTCAGAGGATCACTCCAAAGACTAATTTTTATTATAGACACTGATGGAGGTATTGCCCTTCCCTGACTCCATAGAGGTTGTTTACCCCCATATTACCTTGATCCTCCTTGGGGGCAAGGGGTGGAACTCAACTTTGAGCCACTAAGTGAAGCTCTTCCTGGACCCCTAGTGTTCTCTAGAAGCAATTAGTTGGGCAATCCCTTGAAGATGGGGTCAAGACTGCCATGATACTGGCAGGAGGCAACATTGACTTTCATGTTTGAGGGTCAAAAGAGAAGCTGTCCAGTCCAGGCGAGGCTGGCACCTGGGTCCAGAATTGGCAGACACATTTAGAGTATCTTTTTGGCCTGATTCTGGCACTGGCTTCGGATTGCTTCAACCTGGCATGATGCCAGTCTCTGGGGCAATATATGGAGCCAGAGACCCAGTTGGGCTCAAGATTTCTGATACAGCCCTCCAGGCCAGCTGCCGCAGTTATTTCACCTCTATTCATTAAATGCTCTAGTAGGAGGTGTCCCAACCTCCAGTCATTTGCACAGCCCTTCACTATTTTTTCTGTATTTCTGCATCTCCGGGGCTATTATTCTTTAAATAAACTCACTGCTTTTACATTACCCTCTTAAACAATCCATACATTCATGAGTTAGATGTAATAGTTCTATCCCTCACGTAATCTCAAGTATATACCTTATTTATACTAATAAAATCATCCTGAGTTCCTTCAACAGTCAGCCTATTATTATGGATTACGTGTGCACTGTGGGACATAAATGCTGGGTTGTGTGCTCACTGGGCCATGTTAGTGTCTCCTGACCTGGTGCTGGGTGGTACTTAATGCTAAAGATATTAGCAGATGTTCATGATAAAACACCTCTCTCCATTCCTCTGCCCCAAGCTCTACTTATTCCAGCTCTCCAGGGGAGAATGAGCTCTTTTCCTGTCCCCTGGAGCACAGGAGGACCGAATCATTTCCTTGAAAGTCCTGAGAGCCAAAAAGACTAAAGAGTTTTGAGATAGTAATGACTACAAATCCCATTAATTTAAAGGGATAAATAGATGGTAGAGGTCACAGAGCCAAGGTATGAAGCCTTGATGGTGGTCCAATGATGGTGGAGCAGGGCAAACAAGCACAGCAGGACCAAGGGGGGGAAAGAAGGAAAAAAGGAAAAAATATATACCTTAAACCAGCCCAGGAGGAAAGATAGATGACCTATAAAGGACAACAAAATTGGAAAAATAGCTAACTTCTCCATAGCAACCATAGCAGCCAGAAGACATCTTCAAAGTGCTGACAGGTGGGGATATCAAGCCAGAATTTTATGCAAATATAAATGATCAGAAAAGACATATTTGGACCAACAAAACTCAGAGTTCACTAAAAGGTAGTCACCAAAGGAGCTCCTAAAATACGTACTTAAGAAAGGGAACTCATTGCATTAGAAAGATCCAAGATGCAATGAGGAGCAAAAACAAAATTTTGGTAAACAAATGGGTAAATATAAAGAAATACCAATTTTATTGACGAATACTAAATTATCTGGACGTGATGGTGCATCACTGTAATCCTTGCTACTTGGGAGGCTGAGACAGGAGTTCAAGGCCAGCCTGGGCAACTTAGACCATTTCTCAAAATGAAATTTTAAAAGGACTGGTGACATAGCTCAGTGGTAGAGTGTCTGGCATACGCGAGGCACTGGTTCAACTTTCAGTGCTTAAGAGAGAAAGGAGAGCAAACCCCCTGACATTAAGGATTAATTATGGGACAAAAGCCCAATAAAAAGACAAAAGTGCAAAGAAAAGTGAGCAAACCTACCCTTCTAAGTGGGAGGTTTAAACAAACTTCTTTTAATGTTTAACAAATTCGACCAAAAAGTTGGTAAGCATGTGAAAAAACTAAAATATCAATCAAGATGTACAATATAGCAGCCGTATGTCCACCAGTTGAGACTATATATCCTTCCCAAACACATAGGAGCAAGTCTCAAAACTGACCTTGCATGAAATCACAAAGCAAGGTTTAATAGATTATTAAAGATTAAAATGTGGAAGAATACATGGTGTGCTCTCTTTGTATTTTAGCAGGTGACTACACGTACACATGGAACGTATATGGGTGTGTTTATATAAACAGAAAGTGTGTCTGGAAGACCAAACCACAAGCTGATAACAATGGCTTTTTCTAAGGGGAACACAAGGGATTAGACAAGGGATTAGACTAGACAGAGACCTAATATTCATCGTATGTGTTTTTTCAATCTTTTTTCTGCCATCGATATGTCTTAGTTTTTAATACAATTGTAAATTTAAGAGATACCTAGACAGCTGTAAAAGAAATAGTTTAAGACAATAGAAATGTTATGAAACAACTCACTATGAATGTGAAATGACACACAGCATGCTAGTATGAAGCCACTCTGTGGACTGGTACAGTTGCAGAAGACTTTGGAACGAAAGGATTTTTTTTTTCCCTGGATCTGGAGGTTCAGATAGAATTGAGATTGTAGGAAACAAAATGAAAAGAGGGCATTCTAGGTACTACAAACTCTGGGAGCAGTTCAGCTGAAGCTCATGGGTTGTGACCACTGGCCGGGGTGATCAGCTCATGGGGAGGACATATGCCTGACAGAGTTTGCTCTTGGAAGGAAGAGAATGGAGGCGCTGACGCAGCTGTCCTTAGAAAAGAAGCCAGCCCCATGTGGAAGGATCTGAGGTGTTAAGGTTGAGATCTCATAAAGAAATCCCTGGAACTTGTCAGCCTTTGGTCTTTGCTACAGGCAACCTCCCACCTCCCTACAGGAACTGAGGTAACATGGCCACACATTTCTTTGTATTACAGAAGCATGGACAAACATGGATCCTCTTCCAGAAACTGAAGACCCATGGCTCTCAACAGATACACCTTGATTTCCTAAACTGTGTATCCATTTGGCTTATAATGAGGCTAAATTTCTGAATACAAGTATTCTTAACTGCTAGGAGGTTCTGGGGGATGCAAGTCGTGTCCAGCCACCTAGAACAGGACGGCAATGTGAGAGCACTGATTGAGTCCAGCTTGCTGGTGTTCCTGTTAGAATATCCACTGTCGCCGTCTTTGTTTTGGAGCTTCCCAGTTTAGCTTTCAAAGCACTTCATGATTGGAATTCATCTCTCCCATCCAGTATCCTGACTTCTCCCACCTCAAAACCTGAACTTTTATCACACCCTTCCTCCTAATGCCTTGCTTGTTTTCATTATTTTGCCACTGCTTAAAACCCTCACCTTCACCACTTAACCAAGGGGTAGGTGCTGATAGTGGTGTGCAAAGGTGGCAAGCTACATATTTACCTGTTCCTGATTAACTTTACATCTTGACTGGGTACTGGGATAAAACTTACATTATATATGCGTATGAAACTGCTAAGAATAATAACTGGTTTATGAATAGATGAAATCATAGGTAAATGGAAAGTACCACTGAATTAAGTAGGGAGCAAGAAACCTGCATTTTAGATTCAGTTCAGCTGCTGACTTTCTGGGTATGTCTGTCAGTTGCTGCAAATTAATTACCCCAGCACTTCATGGCTTAAAGTAAGAATCCAGTTTATTAGACTTCATGATTTTATGGGTCAGGAATTTAGACAGATCTCAGATGCCATGTCTTCTGGTCCAGGTGAGCTTGCATGAGTTGGTGATGAGCTGGTCTAGAGCAGTCCAAGGTGGGGTCACATGTCTGACATCTTGGCAGGTATAGTCCTTTCCCAGGCTGTATCACAGCCTCCTTTGCTTTTAACAATGGGAAATGTATTCTCTCACAGTCTGGGAGATCAGAAATTTTGCATTTGAGGTAGTGAGTTGGGCTTGGGTCTCTCTGAAGGCTCTAGGGAAGAATCCTTCCTTGTCTCATCTAGCCTTTGGTGACAGCCAGCCACCCTTGGCATTCCTTGGCTTTTGGACACACCATTCCATCCTCTACCTCTGTATTCCTGTGGCTAGCTCTCTCGTCTATGTCTGTGTCCAGATTTTTCTCTTCTTATAAAGGCTCACCCCAGTTTAGGATGACTTCATCTTAACTTAGTTTCACCTATGGAGACCCTATTTTTAAGTAGGATTCCCTCAGATGGGCATAAGTTTTGGAAGGGGACATTATTCAACCAGTGTAGGAGGTTGTAGTACAGTAGAGTTGGCTGGAAGATGAGGCTGATCACCTGCACATGTCCTCTCCAGCTTGGGGATCTCAAGTAGCTACACTTCCTAGGTAGTGGCTCAGGGGTCTGGGAGAGTGTCCCAGGAGACCCAGGTGGAAGCTGCAGGACTTCTTTTGAAGTGGTATTTGAAGTCTCAGAATGTCATTTTTGCCGCATTGCATTAGTCAAGCAAATCACAAGTCCAGCTGATACTCAAGGAAGGCGATTGGACGCTACTACCTCTTGATGCAAGAAGTATTCAAGAATTTATAGTCGTCTTTAACCTGCCATACTGTGATCTTCATGAAGACCACTATTCAGGTGCTGTGGGAGATGTTTTCACACTTCTGTACTCTTTTAATCTCCTAACCATTCCAAGTCAGGTTATATTCCCTCTTCAAATCAGGAAGCCAAAGTTTAGAGAGTAATGTGTTCAAGCCACACAGATAGTGAACTATGGAACTAGGATTTCAACCTATGGCAGTTTAATTCTAAGGCATGTTCCTCCCAGGATATCACCTTGGAACGTAAGGAGAGCCAGTTCCTTGTGGAGGCTAGAGGTCTAGAACTGCTCCAGAAACCTTGGAATGGCATAAATGTGAGGCTCCTGTGCCCAGACCATCAGGGGCATTCAGGGTAATGCAATAACAGTAAGATGTCCCTAGGCCCAGGTCCCTCACCAGGGGCACAGCTGAGCTGTCAAGCCCTCCACCCCCCATTCAGGCATCCTGGGCTTCTCACACCCACTCACTGCTGTAGCTGTTGGCGTCATCAGCTGTGCCCACTTTTGCAGGGGACCTGGCTACTGTACCAGAGTATAAGGCTGGCTGTGGACCATGAGCCTTCTTGGACTGGTCCTCTTGTGTCTTAGGTCCCCTATTACCTCCCCATAGCAGCCTTTGTTAACTCTTCACTGGGCCCAAGTCTCAGGTGGGGCCTGAGAGGCAGTCACGCTCCTGGGGTGGGGGTGAGGGCACCGTGTTGCTGGCCTGGGGCTGCTTGCTCAGCACCACCTCCCTGCACGGGGTGTGTGTGCAGGGTGCCACCATGTCTCCACTACCCACACCTTCATGCCTTCCCCTCCATGGTCTGGCATATTAAATTCCATTTCCTTCAACAAACGTGTGCTGAGTGCCAATGATGCCCTAAAGTCTCTCCTAGACACAGGGGCTGCCCACCAGCCTGAAATGAGGACTACTGTGTAAGCATCATTTGAGTCCTCTGGGTTGATTTACAGGGAAAACTGAGGCGCTCAGGGGAGTAGGGACACAGCGGGTTTGGTTCCAGAACCCTGTGTGAGCCCAGGCATCCTTCTGTTCAATCCGGGGTCTCTTCCCTACGACTTGGTCCCCACCTTCCAGGGGGTCAGGGTGGAGCTAGAACTTAGTCCGCGAAGATCCCTGACGCAGGATCTGGAGCCCTTGCGGGGACAGGGCAGCGGGCTGCGCTTGCATGGGAGGTGTTTGATGAGCCTATGAGAAGGAATGTTGATTCCTGCACTTAGCGCCTTTTTATTGCTAATCTGCACAAAGAAACGTTAACGATTTTAATTACGGGGTTGGGTTAATGCATCCTGTAAATGATTTTATTTAGAAAATGCAAACTAATCCCCTTTGCAGAAAGGCTCGGTCTCCGGGTCCTCCCAACTGCTTGCCTGGCAGGGAGGGTGCTCCCGGAGGGCCCCGCTTCTCCGAGGCAGAGGCATCTGGCCGCGGGCAGCACGCGTCCCCCACCGCGGAGGCCGAGAATAAGACAGGGTCCCCGTGGCCGCCCTAGCGCCCCGCACCTGCTCCAGGCCTGGCGCCGAAGGCCTGAGTGAGAGGAGTTCCCGGGGCTGCCGGCTCCCCAGGTCGTCCCCGTCCCTTCCTTCCTCAGCTTGGACAGTTCCCGCCAACAGAGCTGATTATTCCTCAATTTGTTCCAACCTGAAAATAAAGACAGATAAAGTGAAAATATTCCGGGAACAATGCCAAGCCAAAGGCATTAAATTATTAAGCGATCTCTATCTGAGTAATGGATTTATGCCCTTTAACAACTTTAAAAGAAATATAATGTTTTTCAATACCCTCTTTTAGGGAACTTCTTATAAATGAACTGTCCATTTTATTAGTATTAAAGGAAATGGGGATGGAATCAGAGTTTCTAGGGCGGGTGATTATCTGCAGATTTCTCTTTAGAGCTGGGAAAATTAACAACGTGGAATAATCCACACATTTTTTTAAAGGGCACTTTACGAGATATTGTACAGTAAATTGAAAAATGTATAACTATCCATCAAGGTAGGTCTTGGGAATAAAATAATTAGAAATCACACAACCATGGCCAAGGAAAATGAGTGCTAAAATTAGGCTTTGTGTGGCTGTTTCCATGTCACTGGTGTGGGTGCCGGCAGAGGAATGGGACAGGCGCCTGAGTGGGCGGAGATCAGGCAGGACATTGGAGCCTGGGAAGCACTGCTCAGGACGCGGGGGTCATTTTGGGGTGATGAGATTGGGGGGACCAACATGTGTTTGGCCTGGAATCCGGCAGCACCGTGGTTTCCCCTCCCTTCCCGCGACCCTGGTTGCCTGCACCTCGGCCTGGCGCAGTCCTTCCCTGCTTGTGTTTCCAGATGGTTTGAAGCTCTGTGGCTGCCACTGCAGACCAGATGGATTCCTTTCTTGGGGTCAGGAGACACAGGAGAGGGGAGAAATATCCTTGTTGTTAGTTGTGTTTGTGTGTGTGTGTGTGTGTGTGTGTGACACAGAGAGAGAGAGAGAGAGAGAGAGAGAGAATGTATGTTTGTGAACAGCGGGATAGGGTGTATGCGTACAAATGCATTCAAGTGTGAGCGTGAGTGGGGGTGTGAGTGTGCCTATGAAAGTGTGTATGTGTGAGTGTGTGAGCATGCATGAGAGGGGGTGTAGGGCTGTGTGAATGTGACTGTGCATGAGTGTGTGGGTGTGTGGTTATGTGAGTCTTTGTGTGTTCATTTTACTTCTTCCTGGAGCTGCCTGGCTCCTGACATTTGACAAAGGGTTGCCGGCAGGCGGGGTGGGTGGCAAGCATAACGTGCCAGGGCTGCTTCTCTTCTTCCTGCCACAGCCTCTACCCTTGGCAACCACTCTCAGGCCAGTGGGTGGGTGGGGCAGTGGGGAGGGGTCCTGCCAGAGAGGAGGGGGCAGGGGTAAGGGGAGAGAGAGGCCCATGAGGACCTGCCCTACTTCTGGGCAGAAAGGTCTCCATCCAACTGCCTTTTCCCAGGATGGGGGACCCACTTGGAGTGTAGACAGAGGACCACCTCCTCCCGCCAGAGGCAGGCTGAGGAGGGCTGACCCTCACAGAGCCACTGACCTTGGAACTTGTGTAGTCTACCCCTCCTGTGTACAGACGAGGAGACTGAGGCCAGAACAGGTGAAATGTGAGGCTGTGAGGGAAGCGCCTGTTGTTATGATTGTGATTGCTATCTATTGCCTGCAGTCATTTTTTCCTGCTGGTCCCGTCTCCCCAGCTCAGGAGCCTCAGTACTGAGAACACTCCCTGCCCAGCCAGGCTCACCTCCTGGCAGCTTCTCCATTCAAGGACCAATCAGAGTCAGCATCTCCAGCTCCCTGCTGGCTTCCCCCTCATTCTCTCTCGCTATGTCCCTCTCCTTGGTGCCTAGTCTTTGCCCCATTACTATATTACAGGCCATTGTGATGGGTGTTTCATAAACAGCTATTTCCTTTCCTAAGGATGGTCCCTGTACTCTTGGCCTCCCACTCCAAGAAGGAGGGGAAGAAAGAGAAAAGAGACCCTTCCCACATGTCTGCAGCAATTCTAATATTTCCCAGGCAACTTATATCTTTTCTTGTCCTTATTTCCCAATCTCCCTTAGTTCTTGGAAGGCAAAGACCAGTCCACAATTCCCATTGAAATTTTTTGTGCTACAGTTGGGTTTAGTAAAACAAGATTCCAATTTCTCTAGGGTTTAAAAGACAGCAAAACTCCAAAAGATGGTTAGCTTATTCTCTATTCACATCAGTCCTGTGGCCATTATAATAATAATGGTGATAATGACAGTAACCAACTACAAAATATAACCACTGATTGCAGCCCTCCCGTTGGGTGTAAAGGTCTCTAACTTTGATACTGAGCCTATTACCTTAATAACATTGCATCTTGATTGGTGTGTATGTGTTGAGGACTAAGATTCAGGAGAAAGTGATAACCAAACTGGGAAGAGAACCACTGGGGTTGGCATTGTCTGAAAGCTTGGGACAAGAGAGCTTGGAGTACACCTTAGAGATGGATGTTTCCTGGCTAGGGATCTACTTATACATACACTGTTTAACAAGCAGCTCTAAGCCTAGTGGCTTCAACCATAACTGATTATGTGCTGTTCTATGGCCAGCCATTTGAGTGGATTCCATATGGTGTTGGCTGGGTTTGTTCCCATGTGTGAGCTCCACTGGGACAGCCTGAGGTGACTGGGTTTTCTCTCCATGTGTCTCTCTCTCATCCTTAAGGAAGCTGACATTCTATGAGGGAGAGGGTAGAAACTGTAGGAGCTCTTGAGCCCTGCACTTAGAAGTTGCAGAATTACTTTTGCCGTGCTATAGTTGGATGTTGAGTGTCCACAAAGGCCCACGTGTTAGATGCTTGGGGCCCCGTGTGCTGCTACTGGGAGTGGAATCTTTAAGAAGTGGAGCCTAGTGGAAGTTCTTTAGGGCCCTGGGGTGTGGCTTCAAAGGCATTGTGGAATCCTACTGTCTTTTTCTCTCTTTTGCTCTGTGGCTATGAGCTGAGCAGTTTTGCTCCATGTACTTCTGCTATGATATGCTGCCTCACCCCAGGCCCAAAAGCAGTGAGGCCAATTGAGTACTGACTGAAATCTCCAAAACTGTGAGCAGAAAGTAACCCTTTTCTCTTTAGAAGTTGCTTAACTCAGGTATTTATTATAGCGACACAAGGTTAACACTGCATTCTGTTGGTCACAGCAGGGGCCCAGGCCTGTCTATATTTATGTGCTGGAAAAATAGATACTACCATCTCATGGGAGGGGCAGCAGAGTCACATTGTAAGGAGGTTTGGGTGTGTGGATGGAAGGAATTACTGCAACCACAATTGAGGTAATCGACCACACTACCCAGGGCAGACCTGGTTTCCTTATTGTCTGCAATGGATCCTGCAGTTTCCAGGGATCTTGGGTCACTGTACTTGTTCATTCTTTCCCTCACCCTCACCCTCTCCCTCTCCCTCCTGCCCCCTCTTCCTTTTATTTCTAAAACCCCAGTAAGGCTGGGTTGGCCTGTCAGATGAAGTAGATGATTATGGTGGGTTGGGAGGAGGAAGTGGGTTGTGGGTGGGGAGAATTTGTGCTCAGGCATGTATGTGTGTGCCATAGAGTAAAGACATAGGCACCAACACAGTAGACACTAAACCACCTGGGGTATCTGGACAGGGATGGAGGGAAATATTACACAGGGAATTTTGCAACCAATGGATAAAATGTTGTTTAATTGATGAATAAATTTTGCCACTAAAATATTGTAGAAATTTGTATGTAAAAGTATCTCCCTGAGTTAACAGAGTATATAGAACCCAGTTTAATGATTTCACTCTATTTTCCCTTACTGTGTAGACTATATTTGGACTGTTTAGTGTTTATTTGGCATTTGCTGGATCTGTGCCTAGATCTGTGTAAAATGTGTAGTTTTATATCCATTATCTATAATTCACAGTAATCCCAAATGATCACTGTGATTCTCCCCAATTCATGGCTTGGGAGAAAGGTGTGGTGAGATGAACTGACTTGCCCGTGGCTAATCAGCAGGTGTTGGTGCTGGCACCTAGATCTGTTACACAGAGACCCTCACATTAGCGTTCCACACTGAATGTTTCAGAAAACTCTGCTCTTAGCATTTTTACCTCTAGTGAAGTACAGGGGTGCCTGGGGCTCAGAGCTGGCGTGTGGATCATTGAATGTATGAAACCATTCCATACTTTCTATTAGCCATTTTTATCTTTAAAATATAATTTTTCATCATGTAAGTCATTCAGGTTTATAAGTCATAAAAGATGATGACTGGGGGAGGTTATTAAAGGTCTCTTCCTGAGACCCACCTGGTGGGATAACTGGAGGAGAAAATAGGCAATTCTCCCTTTTTATAGATGCAGAGATTGAGGTCAAAGGAGATTGTTGGACTGGGACTAAGACCTGGGACTCCTGGCCACCCCTTTGTATGTCTAACCCACTGAAGAAGTAAGGTGCAACACCATCCCTACCTCTGCTATCCCTGCAGCATGTGTGCCCCTGTGACTGGGGACTGTCAAGAGAAAGGCCTGTTGCAATGTGCTCAAGTTAAAGAAATCTTCTTGATTCCATATGCTTTCTCTTTGCAACTGCATTTTCTGTGAAGGGCAGTTGATTAGACACCTCTGTTCACTGTGTGCTGCTTGTTAGCCTGCTGGCTGGGAATATGTGAGAGAAGTCCCTGGGTTTATAAGATATGCCAGTGGGATGAAAATGAGGAAATCCTCACCTCTTTCCTGACACCTGTGCCCCTACTTGGGGCCTTTACTGTGGCCACTCATCACCCACAGGTCCACACACTCCCAGGAATCAAGGCTCCCCCCAAGCCTCTGTTACTCTTTCCCTACCTCTGCCATCCCCAGGATAAGACCTTTTTCAGTTCTTGCAAAGGGTGCTCTCTACTTGACTGTGCAATCTTGAGTAGTCACAGGGCCAGGATGCCACCAATAATTGTGCGTTGGAGATGTGTACGTGTGGTGTTTTAAGCATGGCTGGCCTGGAGCCTGGGCATGGGCTGGCTATCTCAGCATGCTTAGGGGAAGGACTCCACACTCAGCCATCCCAGCCCATCTCTGCCTCCTCTCTTCACCTCCCCAGCTTTCTTGGTGCCTTCTTGGAGTTCCTTTGGGTGCAGAAGATAGGGGCAAGGTTTGCAGAGCTGGTGGCTTGATAGTTTGGTGGAATGATGAGAAAGCTGTAGATGCCACTCCTTGTGCCCTTCTGGAAGAGGTCAAGTACTTATAATTCTGGTAGTGGTCCCAGCTCAGTCATACATACACAATACAATCCCTGTGCCCCTGCACCCTGTGTCTGTGGGAAGGCTCTCCCCTTCCTTCCTGACACATGATTTGGTGGCATTGCCCCAGGGGAGAGAGGAAGGGGCTATTTAGGACCAGCTTTTGGAGATTTTGGACAAGTCTCCCGCTCCCATGAGCCTCAGTTTCCCAAATGATAAATGGGGGTGATACCACTGCTAACTGTCTTAAAGAGAACAGACATGAACAGACATGTAAGTGTTGTAGATTGCCGTGCAAACACGGTCCTGTTCTGAACACAGGCTGTTGCTCCTCCTGCACTCTGCTACCCTGGCACAGTCCCCTACCGGCAGACCTCTTGCCTGGGACAGGGATTAGACTTCTGCTGCATCTGCTTTATAGGCAGCCTCCACAGCCTCCTGGTTCAAAGGATTCCTGAAGCTGGAGGTGGAGGGAGAGGTAGTGAGAGGGTGGGAGCAGAGAAGGAGGGAGACAGGGACAGTTGTAGGATGCAAGAGTTGGAGGTGCAGAGCATGTTGCCTGGATCTGACCTCAGGTTCTCTTGCTTACTTGGCGTGCAAGCCCTGTGACTTTACCTCACTGGGCCTTCATTTTCTCAGCTGAGCGGTGTAGTTAACAATATATGCTTAACTGGGCTATTCCAAGGGTTATAAAGGACTTAGAAAATTTCTTTCCACTTGGTAAGTTTGAACTCTCACTCATACTAGCTGTTGGTTGGTTGATTCATTCACACAGCTGGACAGAGACACCCTGAATGTGGATTCGGGCCTGTACTCTCTGCAAAAGCCAAAAACTAGGATCCTACATGTCTGGCTATAAGGTCAGCATGTAGGTGAAAATTTGAGCTCCTTGGCTTGGGCCTTGGGCAGTTTGGGTGCTGAGATGCATCCCCTCCCCAGCACAAGCCCTGACACCTATGTACTCGGTGCATCTTTGTTCTCCGGGGGCAGCTTTGCTCTCTCCACATCTGGAAGGGCAGTAAGCCCTGGCCTCTGTCTAAGCATTAGACCACCATTGCTGACCAGATCCCAGCTTCCCACCAAGCTGCTGGGACTTGGCCTCAGCGAAATGGCGCTTGGGAAAGGTGCCATCATTCATCACCTTTGTACCCCAGGTCCACGCCTGATTTGAGTAGGCTCCAGAATGCTCTCTGGGCCAAACCCTTTGTGAGTGAAGCTTGCTGTGCTCTGACTTCAGAGGCTGCTGGTGCTGTGCCTTTACTTCTCCAAGTATGTGAACTTGGATCTCTAGTCCAGGAGCAGGTGTCGGGTTCACCAGGCCCCTTAGCAGCATATGCCCAGCCTGGCCTGCACATCTGCAGGCTCTGCACCACATCTGTGGATAACAGAAGCTGGTAGGCAGATGTTGACCAGCACTGCAGGGCCAGGCTGTCTTCCAGGAGGGACCCTGAGAGGACATTGAGGAGCCTCCTCTTTATTCTACTGCCTCAGCTCTGGTCTTACAATTGCCTCCTAATCAGTCTCTCTGCCTCCATCTCTCTCCTGTCCTGCCCTCTGCTCTGACACCAGTTACACCAACAGGGACCTGACCACCCCAGCCTGCTGCTGCTTCAGCATTCTGATCCCTGTGCCAAGGACAGGGAACATGGCTGTGTACCAGACCCCTTGCTCAGGGGACTGTGTTCCTCCACCCTGCTGCCAATATCTGCCTCCATTTGTGGTGCCTTCTCTGCAGATGCGGCTGTTGCCCCCCTGTGGAAACGCAGACCCTCCAGGTAGCACTTGCCACGTATCAATTCTTGTCCATGGGACTTGGGAAGTTGCCGCCTGGCCCCAGGTCCTTAACTCACCACTTACAAAGATGTGTAAGTGACCTGGGAAGGGACTTACACTGTGCATCTGTGTCCCCACCTGGAATATGGGCACAATAATAGTACCTGTCTCATAGCAGTGTGGCTACAAGTAAATGAATTAATCCACAGGCTTCTTGGAGCCGGGTCAGCATGATGTCAGCTCTCAGTAGGTACTAGTGTTGTTGTCGCTGTCAGTATCATTGTTCTCCCTGGCCAGCAGAGGCTAGATTTTGTCGGGAGGGTGAGCTAAGAGCAGCAGCTGTGGAGTGGGGGGGCGGGGAGGAGCCAGCAGCATGCACTATCCTGGAGGAGAGAGCCAGTGTCAAGACTCAGGAGCGGGTCCTGGTTCAGTTGGGATACAGCATGCAGATGGTGCAACTTCATACTCTGGCAGCTCCATCTGTGATACAGAGGTATTAGATGTCTTATCCTGGCCTCTTCCTGTCTAGCCAGGTTCTTGGTATTATGACTTCCACATACAACTTTGGAGTAGACACAATTCAGTCATAAAGAATGGCGAGGGGCTAGGGGTGGTGGAGGCCATGGGACAGAGGGGAGGAATGGACTCTATAGGGGTTCGGGAGTGGGACTTAGCAGGCTCAGGGTGGACCAAACACGGGCTAAAGGAGGGGAATTTGGAATGACTCCAGCTTCTGCCTGAGCAGTCATGACGGGATGAGGGAGGGAAGTATCTCTACTCACCCTGGAAAATGATCTAGAGGCTCCAGAGACCTGGAGACCCTGGTGTGGGGTGGTGGCTGTGTAGCAAATGCCTCCTTCTATCACATTCAGGCATTTGGCCTCCAGAGAGAGCACGCCAAGGTCACCAGCCCCCTAAGCCCGTAAGTATCTCCCTCCATGCCCAGACTCTGCTGTGAAGCTCGCTTTGCTCTCAGTTCTGCCCAGTCTGTGGCTTGCGTAAGTGCAGCAGTGTGTCAGCCGCCACTCTATCCACAAGACTGTGACCCTCCAGGACCAGGCATGGCATTTTCTGCCCGCTCCGGCTTCAGTGGTGCCCTGTGAATCCCAGAATAGCTCTTCCTCCTGACTGCCTGAGCTGAGAAGACATTTCTCTCAGCATAAGAAGAAACTTGGAAACAATAAAAGCTGTCCATAGAGAAATCAATGCCTACTGAGGAAGTGAGCACCCCAATGCTGGGAGTAATCTTGTGTGGATGACCAGGCACTAAGGCATCCTGTGAAGGTGGTCTGTGCTGCGTGGAGATAGCTTAGATGCCCCCTAAGTGTCTGCTAATGTCAGGATCAAACAATTCTGTGAGCAAGACTGCTGGGCCTGGCCTTTTAAGCCCACATCTTGGGAGAGGTTAATTTATTGTTTTACACTGCATCCACTTGGGAGAGGTTAATTTATTGTTTTACACTGCACTTTGAAAAACAACTGGTAGCATTCTGAATTTTAGAAACACATATATACAACAGGGTAGTTAAAAATGAATTTGGAGGTCATATATAGCCATTCCCCTTCTGGGTGTATCCAAAACAATTGAAATTAAAACAGGTATTTGTGCCCGCATATTCCTAGCAGCACTATTCACAATAGCCCAAAGGTGGAGGCAACCAAAGTGTCTGCTGACAGATGAATAGATCAACAAAATGTGGCATACATGGTATATTACTCACCTTTAAGAAGGAAATTCTCATGCATGCTACAACATGGACGAACCTTGAGTTCATTATGCCAAGAGAAGGAAGCCAGCTACAGAAAGACAAATGCTGCAAGAGCAGTCAGATGCATACCGGGAGGAAGTAGAATGGTGTCCTCCTGGACCTGGGAGCAGGGAAAATGGGGAGTTACTGGTTCATAGGGTTTAAGTTTGGGGAGTGAAAAGTTCTGGAGTTGGATGGCGGTGATGGCTGCATCACAATGTATATGTACTTAATACACTGAACTTAAAATGTACTTAAGGCCACTTAAAAATACTTTAAAATCATTAAAACGGTAAATTTTTATGTTATATACATTTTGCCACAATACAAAATAGGCTTGGTGGAAAAGGAGCCATTCGCCTTTCCAAGCCACCTGCACAGTTGCGCCAGGCAGCACCCAGAGGCCTCTCCGTGCCAACACATGGTGCCTGTTCTCCCGAGGGATGGGCTGATACGTGTCCGACTGCCTTTGACTCACCTAGTCTCTTATTGGCCACACACATCGTCACAGTTGGGTGCTTAGAGGCCATTTTCCACATTTTGACAGCCTTTTGGAACCACCCGAATGTGAAAGCTAAGCCCAGAGAGGGGCTCACGTGCTGACCTCGCCCATCAGCCAGATCTGTTCCTCCTCTGGTGCCCTCTCCATCCCTTCCCCTGTTCTCTGTGTGTGTGCTCTTACCCCAGTGGATTCACTGCTTTCACGTCAGAACATTCTGAACCGGCACCCGTACAGAGGTTAAAAATTTTTAATAAAGCCTGTGCTTTTTGTGCCCTGTTCTCCATATTGTTGTCCAAAAGGTAGCTGCTTTCTTACTGGATTTGACATAAGTTATTTGCTTCATTTATGTCAAGCATAATGAGATGCTAATGAATGCAGGTTATTCTAATAGCATAGAGATGTTATTGGGAGTATACAGTAGGAGTAATTTGGCCTCCAGTGCAGAAAAAAGAAGCCATCTATAATAGTAAGGCCCAGGGCAACAGTGGGTCTCACTCAACACTGTTGCAGGACATGTTAGTTTTAATTGTGAAAATATCAACTCGGGAGTGATTAGAGCCATCACTAAAGGTCCTTCTGCAGTGAGCTGTTCTCGTCCAATTATTTTCCTGACCTTGGGCAGTTTGGGGTTAGAAAAACCAGAGTCAAGGCAGCTGTGTAGTCGCCAGCAAAGCCCTGGCGACTGAGAAGGTTGAGGGACAGCGGCATCTGGGATCATGTCCAGGATGTAAAGCCACCCTGGCCTGTGTTCTGTTCCTCTAACATATTGACCTCGTTCCTTCCAAAAGGTCTTGGTGCCAGTTGTTCCTGCTTTGAGAGCATCACGCCCCAATGTCACCAGCCCTCCCTGACCAATCTAGCATGGCCACCATCAGCTCATGCACCACTCTGTTCTGACCCTTTGTGTAGCCCTTTGCACCTCTGCTGGGTGGCATTTGCTGCTGCCTCCTTCCCGAAGAGCTTCAGGGCTTCAGTCTGTGAGGGCTGTGCTGTTCGTGAACCACTTTGAAGAGGCCTGGGAGGTAAGGGAGTTGGGGTCAGCCCAGCCCCTCAGTCACTGGGACCAGGTTATCCCATGTGGGAGGGGAACATGTTCTGGACTCTCTGGGAACAAGCAGTCAGGAGAGGATGCAAGCAAGGAGCATTACGGAGACATGTTCGTGGGCTTTCAGCTAGAGCAAAAGCCTTCCTCTTGAGCATCTAAATCAGGCCTTGCTTAGGGTTGGGGTTGGGTGTGGAGGCTCTGTGGCCTTGCACACATGCTGCAGGTCCAGCCTGAGATGCAGCAAGGAGGATTTGTGGCATTCCTTGGATGTGTTTTGTGCTCTCTGCCCCAGAGCTGTATCAGCTTTTCAAATTCTGCTCCTTCTTTGAGACTCAGCCATATCCCACTGTATCAGCCACTCAGCAGTGAATCAATAGCTAACTTGTCACTTCTGTTCTCTTGACTTAGGTTTTTTTTTAATTAATAGATCATTTTAAGAACATTTTTATGTTTACTACAGAACTGAGCGAAGGTATAGAGATTCTCCATATGCCACGTGCCTGCACAGCCTCCCCCGTTCTCGTTATTCCCCATCAAGGTGGTACATTTGTTACAATCAATGAGCCTGTATCGATACCCCATTATCACCCAAGGTTCACAGTTTACATCAGGCTTTACTGATGCTGTTGCCCAGTCTATGGATTTGGACAATATGTAATGACATATATCCACCATTATGGTATCATACAGAAGAGTTTCACTGTCCTAAATCTTATGTCTCCATCTATTCCTTCCTCTCTTCCCTCTAACCACTGGTCACTATATATCATTTTATTGTTTCTTTAGTTTCCGTAGTTTCATAGTTAGAATCATAGAGTGTAGCCTTTTCAGACTGGCTTCTTTCACTCAGAAATGTCCATTTATATTTCCTCCATGTCTTTTAATACTTGATAGCCCATTTGTTTTCAGCACTCAGTTCACTATCTAGGTATACAACAGTGTATTTATCTACTCACATACTGATGAACATCTTGGTCACTTCCCAGTTTGGGAAATTTTGAATAAAGCTACTATAAACATCCATGTGCAGGTTTTTGTGTGGACATATTTTCTATTCATTTGGGCAAATACCAAGGAGCTGGATCATATGATGAAGTATATTTACTTTAGTAAGAAATTGCCAAACTGTATTCCAAAGTGGTTGTACTTGCCTTCCGACCAGCAATGAATGAGAGTTACTTTTGTTCCACATTCTTTCCAGGATTTGATGTCAGTGTTTTAGATTTTGGTCTTTTTATTAGGTTTATACTGATATCTCGTTATTGTTTTAATTGGCAATTCTTGAATGGCAAGTGACGTTGAACATCTTTTTGTTTGTTTGTTTTGTTTTGTTTTGTTGGTGCTGGGCATCAAACTGAGGGCCTTGCACTTGCTAGGCAAGCACTCTAACCACTGAGCTAAATCCCCAGCCCAAAATTTTACAATTTTTTTTTTTTTTGGATGCTGGAGCTCGAACTCAGGGCCTTGTGCTTGCTAGGCAAGTGCTCTATCACTGATCTAAATCCCCAACCTCGATGTTGAACATCTTTTCATGAGCTTACTGTTCATTTGTGTATCTTCCTTGATAAGGTATCTGTTCAGGCCTTTTGCCCATTTTTAATTGGATTGTTCTTTTTTTTTTTTTTCTTTCTTGCAGTTCTGGGGATTGACTCTAGGACCTTCAGACTGAGTGACATCCCAGCTCTTCTCTTCTCTTCTCTTCTCTTCTCTTCTCTTCTCTTCTCTTCTGCCTTCCCTCCTCTCCCCTCCCCTCCCTTTCCTTCCCTTCCCCTTCTCTTCTCTTCTTTCTTTCTCTCTTTCTTTCCTTCTTTTGGTTTTTGAGACACAGTTTCACTATGTAGTCCAGGCTGACCTTGAGCTCACTATGTACCTGACTGGCCTCGAACTCATACCAATCCTCTTGCCTCAGCCTCCTGAGTGCTAGGATTGCAGCTGTGAGGCACCATGCCTGGCCTTTTCTTTATTTTTTGTTTTGAGACAGGATCTTGCTAACTTGATATGTTACCCAGACTGGGCTTCAATTTGCAGTCCTCCTGCCTCAGACACCCAGAATGTTGGAATAAAAAGAGTGTGTCATCATGGGTAGCTGGATTGTTTGTTTCTTATTGTTGAGTTTTAAGGGTTTTTTAATGCTTTGGATAACTGTCCTGTTTTAGCTACTTTTCTTGTTGCTGAGACAAAATACCTGACATCCAAAATTAAAGGAGGAAAGTTTTATTTAGCTCACAATTTGTAGAGGTTTCAGTCCACAGTTGGCTGGCTCCAAGGTGGGGTGGTATGGCAGATAGGTAGAAGGCAGCAAGGTAAGCAGGGGATTTAGCAGTTTCTTTCTGCCCCTTATCCAGGCTGCTGGGGTTAGGGTGGTGCCAAACCAATCAGTGAATTGGTTAAGTAATCACACACCCTTAATCCAGCATCACACATTGTAGATTCAGCCACCTCTGAAAAAGCCCATCTATGACCTCATGAGGCTTTTGGGGGGACATCTAAACACAAACCATACATGTTCTTTATCAGATATATTTTTTGGAAATATTTTCTTCCATTTTATGCCTTGTCTTCTTAATCTCTTGACAGTATCTTTCACAGAAGGGAAATTTTCGTTTTAATAATGTTCAGTTTATCAATTATCCTTGAAGGCTCATGTCTTTGGTATTGTAGCTAAAATATTATCACCATATCATTGAAGTTTTCCGCTATGTTGTCTTCTAGGGATTTTATACTTTTACATTTTATATATAGTTCTATAATCTGTTTTCATTTTTGTGAAGTGTGTAAATAGAGTCTGTGTCTAGGTTCTGTGTTTGCATGTGGATATTCTGTTGTTCTAGCACTATTTTTTGAAGATGTCTTTACTTCATGTGTTGCCTTCATTCTTTCATCAAAAATCAGTTGACTATATTTATGTGAGTCTACTTCTGGCTTCTCTATTATGCTCTATTGATCTCTATTTGTAGTTCTTTCACTAGTATCACTCTGTCTTGATTGCTGTAACTTTATATTAAGTCTTAAAGTCGGATAGTTTCAATCCTCCATCAGCTTAATTTTCTTCTTCTTCAATACCAAATTGGCTATTCTGGGTCTTTTGCCTCTCCAAATGAACTTCATGGATTTTTTTTCTAAAATAGATTAAGGTATAATCCACATACTATGCAATCCATCCACTTAAAGCATATATTTTAACGGGTTGTAGTTCATTCATGGAGTTGGGCGTCTATCACCATCGTCTAATTTCCAGAACACTTAAGTCACCCCCAAACCCATTAGCAATCACTGCCTAGTCTCCCCTCCTTCTAGCCTTTGAAAACCACTTAATCTACTTTCTGTCTCAAAAGATTTGCCTATTCTAGACATTTCATATAAATGGAATCCTAGAATATATACTTTTTTGTGACTGACTTTTTTCATGTTTTCAAGGTTCAGTCATGTTGTCACATATTCAGAATTTTATTCCTTTTTATAACTGTGCAATACTCCACTGTATAAATATATGGCATTCTATATTCATTCATTAATTGATGAACATTTATTTTCACTTTTATTTCAATTTTGAATATTGCTACTGTGAACATTCATGTACAACCTTATTTGTGGACATACAAGGATTGATAAAAAATATGGTGTTGTTTAAGTTTATTACAATTAAAAATTAAATTTATCACATTGCCACTCATTCACCTCAAAATACTCACCTTCACTTCAAATAAACTTGTCCCATTGTTCTTGCCACTTTCTGAAGCAGTTCTTGAAGGCTTCTTTCATGAGTGTCTTCATAAGGTATGAAAAAACAATATGGTGAATCCTGTTGCCAAGTGCCATCCGACAGAGAGCAGGCTCACAAAAACATTATGGTGGGTCCTCATTCACCTTATTCACCATATCTGTCACCAGATGAATTTTGGCTCTTCCTCAAAATCAAAATGACCGTGAAAGGCAAATGCTTTGGATTGTTCCTGGATATCGAGGCAGCCATGTCGGCACAATTAAAGATACTCATGAAGGAGGACTTTTAAAACTGCTTTGGAGAGTGGCAAGAATGAGGGGATATGTTTGAAGCAAGGGAGAGTATTTTGAGGGGGATTAATGGTAATGTGTCTTTTACTGTAATGGTTTTTTAATTTAAACATTCACTGTATTTTTATCACACCTTGTATATTTTCATTTCTTTTGAGTGTATGTCTAGAAGTGCAGCTGCTGAATTATATGGTAGCCTCATATTTAACTTTTCGAGTAACTGCAAGGCTGTCTTCCAAGGTAACTACACCATTTTAGATTCCCCCCAGCAGTGTATAAGGGCTCCGATTTCTCCAGGTCTTCACTTACATTTGTTATCAGCTGATTTTTTTTGGGGGGGGAGGAGGTGCTGGGAATTGAATTCAGGCCCTTGTGCTTGCTAGGCTAGTGCTCTATCACTCAAGCTCAGTCCCCAACCCCTTAGCTGACTTTCTGATTCTAGTTATCCTGATAGATACATAGGAGTATCTCATTGTGGGTTTAATCTGCATTCCTGTGTGGCTGATGATATTAAACATGTTCTCATGTACTTATTGGCCATTTGTATATCTTTGGAAAAACGTCTGTCAGGTACTTCAACTGTGTTTAAATGTTGAATTGTCTTTATTTTTAAGTTCTAAATGCTCTTTACATATTCTAGACACAAGTTCCTTTTCAGAGTATGCTTTGCAGATATTTTCTCCATTCTATGATTGCCTCTCGCATTCATGATGGTATCCATTGAAGCACAAACATTTTAAATTTTGATGAAGCCCATTTGACTTTTCTTTTGTCACTTGTACTTTTGGTATCATATGACTTAGATTTTTAAGCAAATTTTATTGCTAATTTTTTGGTAACTTCCTGTTTCCTAGCTCAACTACGTTTTAAGCTTGTCAGGGCAGAATTTCTGTGAAATTCATTGTTGTATCTGTTCCAGAGTTGTTGGCTTGATTTGGATTGACTGGTACTGAGGTTGGGACACAGAACTCAGAGCTTCTCAGGCACTAGCTGCCTCTTCAGACTCTTTAGACTTTCACATTCCCATTTTCAGCCTGAGGACTGAGCAACAGGTGCCAGCAGGGAGCATCGACCATCTCCTCAGCATCAGGGAGGGCTAAACCACATTGCATTGGCTGAGACCTCTTCCTTCTCTCTCACTCTATAATATCCATCATCTCTCTATAAATACATCCAGGGGAATATTTTCTATTTTGCCTTATGGGCAACAGCTGCTGTTTTTGCCAGGCTGTCATCTATTTGGTTGTTACTTTTTCAACTTTATTTTTAAACAGTATAACATGGAGTACAGCAACACTGCACACGGGACAGATGGAGAGCAAAGCCAAGCAGACTCCCAGAGCCATCCTAATCGAAGTGACTGGGGTGGGGGAGGAAAGCCAGATTGCTGGGTTGCTAAAAGCAAACAAATATCAATAAATCACAAATTAAATGGGGAAAAGCAGAGCAAATAAGGAAGTGGCATGCAGAAGTTGTCCTTCTGCCACTAGGAAGCTGAGGTGTGGAAAGGGGTGGGTGAGCTGAAGTTAACAAGGCCTTCCAGGTAGGCCACGGAGCCTAGATCTGTGGCAGAAGATGAAGAGAAGTGCTACAAAGCCCTCCTGGGGCGGTAGCACCTTCCACATTGGTGCAGGGAAGCATCACCAAGGAGGCTGCAGGGCTTGAATGAAAAATAAGGCCTCATCTCTTACCTGGTAAAATTCCAAGCTTCACCAGATAAGATCCCACCCGCTTCTCTCTTGGGAAATAAGTAGAAGTTAAAAAGAAATGAGTTCGTAGACCCAGGTTTTTTAAACTAAAGAAAAGAAAGTTCATTTGATTAATTTCCTCCAGAGCAGCCAACACTTGACCCCAAACAGGGCCAGAGACAGAGACTGTGGGTCCCCATACCTGCGTCTGTGGTCTGGTCCCTGGGTAGTCCTGGCCATGCTCTAAGCACGGGGCCATCCTTTTTTTCTGACATTTCAAAGTGGACTTGGTGCTAGTAAAAGGTGCCTTTTTTTAAATCTCTAGGACTGACACTTGATGGATTAACCCCTTTGATGGAATGCCCGCCTTGTCTCCCAAGCCTCCTGGGCCCAGGGAAGGCCATTGAGGCCAGCTTTTGGGCCTGTTATACCCTGCTTATGCTGCCTTAGCTTCTTCCTATCTTCTGGCTGGAGTCCTGTCCCCCTTCCTGTCTTTTTGGTAAAGTTCCCAGATCTTAAATGTACAGCTTGTTGAATTTTTACGTAGATAAACACTCCTGGAATCATATTGTGACCATGTTCTAGAACATTCTTCACACTCTCAATACCACCCTCTTGCCTCCTGCCAGTCAGTACCCCCTCAGGAGTAATCATCATCCTGACTTCTGTCATGGAACAATACTTTTGCTGTTCTGAACATCATACAGGAGGACTCATACCGTGAGTGTGTGTGTGCACATGTGCATGTGTGCGCACGTGTGCGTGTGTGTGGTAGTGAGGATTGATCTAAGGGCTTTTGCACTGAACTACATCCCCAGACCTTTTTTTTTTTTTTTTCATTTTGGAAAAGATCTTGCTAAGTTGCTAAGCAACCCAAACTGGCCTCAAATTTGTGATCCTCTTGCCTCAGCCTCCAAGACTGTAGCAATTACAGATGTGCACCACTGTACCCTGCTTATATTCACTTCTTTTGTGTTTCATCTGACAACATATCCCTGAGGCTTATCCATGTTATAGAGTATGCCAGGATTTGTTTTTTTGTTGCTATAGAGTACCTATGTAGTAACTATACCACAATTTGTACTCATTCTGTTGTTGATGGACATTTGGGTCATTTCTAGTTTGAGACTAGTTTGAATAAACCTTCTATGAAAATTCTTACTGATGGTTTTGGCATACATAAATGTCTTCTCTTTTGGGTTTACCCCTGGCAGTGGAATTGCTGGGTTAGATATGATGAATAGATATGATGTATATCTATTTAGCTTTCATAGGTATTGCAAAGTCTTTGGAAGTAATCGTGTGAATCTATGCTCTCCCCAGAAACTGAAGATTTTTAGTTGCTGCACATCCCTTCCAACACTTGGTGTTTTATTTTGTTACTCTGGTTTTTGTGGTTTTATGTCATTTTGGCCTTATGATTTTGCATTTGCATGATTTTGTATATTTATTGGCCATTTTCTTCTCTTCGTGAAGTGCCTCTTCAAATATTTTCTCAGTTTTTAATGAATAAGTCTGTCTTTCCTTATTTGTGGTCTATCTTGGTATGTCTTGATTATGAGTTTTCTGTTATATAACTTTTCTCATTCTGTGGTTGCCATTTTATTCTCTTAATGGTATCCTTTGATTAACCAAAATCCTTAGTTTTAATAAAGTCAACTTTATCAGTCTTTTTGTTGATGTTTAGTACTTTTTCTGTTTTGTTGAAGGGACTTTGCCTGCCCAAGGTCATGAAGATATATTCTTCAGAATTTTCTTTTAGCAGTTTTATTGTCTTATCTTTCATGGTCAGGTCTATGATCCATCTCAAATTAATTTTCTTTAGTGTGAGATAGAGATCAATGTTTATTTTTTCAATATAGATATCCAGTTGATTCAACACCCTGTATTATCAACACCATTCTCTCTCCACTGGCATGCAGCGGAGCTTTGTCTTAAGTCACTGTAAATGAATATGTTTGTTTCTGGACTTCATTCTGTTCCATTGGCCTCTTTATCTGTCCTTGAACTGATGCCACTCTGTTTATTAATGTAGTTTTATAGTAAGAGTGTTGATATTTGTTAATGTAATTCCTTCAACTGTGGTTTCAACTGTAATTCCTTCAACTTGGCTAGTTTAGGTCTTTGCATTTCAGTGTAGTTTGAGAATCACTTGTCAGGTTCTATATACAAACACATGCACACAAACCTGTTGGGATTTTGATTGGACTTGCATTGAATTTACAGATCATACTGGAGGAAACAGACATCTTGACACTATTGATTTTTTCAGTCCTTGAACACAGTACCTCCATTTAAGTCTTTGATTTCTCTCAACCTTGTTTTGTACTTCTCAGTGCAGAAGTTTTACCTATATTTCATCGGATTTATTCCTTAGGTTTTTAATTTGGAGGGATGTTATCATAAGTCATATTTTTACAATTTGATATTCCATATGTTTGTCACTAGCCTAAAGAAAATGTAATTTTTTTGTGTGCCTGTATACATTGTTAGATAGCATTTCTAACCTTAACTCCTTTATAAACCAGCTTGGAGGAAGATGCACCCTAACCTCTTCTAGAGAATGCTGGGCCTCAATAAAAACTTACTGCCTGTCTTGAAAATCTTCCTACAGTGGAGAAGGGAAAAGAGGAACGTCCTCAGGCACAGGGATCCTCAATCATTGGTCACTCTGCAGGTATAACCTCTCTCAAATTTGGTCCCCACTCCACCCTCAAGCTGGGCTGCTTGTTTAAAATTATTATCTACAGACCCGTGCCACCGTTACAATAAGGACATACCGCTTCCCTTGGGCCAAATGCAGATCACCCATGGGTCCCAAGAGTCCCAAGCTCCCGCTCTCCGCTCTGAGAGACTGGCTAGTTTCCACGGAAGGATCTGGTGCAGGCCACAGCGTGTTGCTGGGGTATGTTAGGGGAGAAGACTGGTACTCGGGAGTGAGTCTGTGGAGGTCATTTTAGGCCCTGGGACACATAATACAACTGCTGGCCCAATATTTGCCAAGGCCCCAGTCTAGTTAACCCTTTTGCTTGGTCCTTAACGGGATACAGTGAAGGCTGTAGGATGATCCTATCTTCCAAAAATTGTGTGATGAGGAGGAAAGCTTAAGCTACATGAAGAGGAAGGAACAATAAAGTAGAGTGAGGACACCTGGGTTTAAGTTCTGGCTCTTTCTTTAACAACAACAAGCTGGAAAACTTCCAACACATGCTTTCCTGCTCTGCATGGGCCTTTCCGTCTAGTGAAATGATAAGGGGAATTACGGTGCCGTCTGGTAGGAGACTCTATCTTAGAAGCAGCCCAGAAGGCCAAGCAATGGATGAAGACAAAAAGAGTAGCGAGTAATTAGCTAGAATGATCATGGGGAATGGAAGTTGGGAAGATTCACGGGGAACTTGGTCTTGAATGAGAGATTGCGCATAGGAAGGTCTGGGGGATGGAGAGGAAAAAAGCAGCCAGTGTATCTGCTGTCTGTACAAAGACCTTGTTTCCATCTCCCACCAGCTCGAGGGATGTGACTTGGTAGAGAGACCTTGGTATTAATCAGCAAGGGAAGGAATGCAAAACAGGGGTGGGCATTGCAGAGAACGGGTAATGGCCCCTGACAGGTGTGCAAGGGTGGTGTCACACTATGGGAGATGGGTCGGGGCCCCTGACTCAGACTCAAGGATCCATGTGAAAATGTAGAGGAGTGCTGTCCCAGAAAGTCCCCAGAGAAACTGGGTACAGGAGACACCCCTCTTCAGAGGCCCTCCTCACCTCTGTAACGCAAAGACCATTTAGGGTGTTCCTGCCTCTGACATTTATCAAGCACCTCTCTTGAGGCAGTCTGGGTGCTGGGGATACGGAGATGTGTAAGACACAACTCCTACCTGCAGAGATTATTTATAAAGCAGTGAGAGCTGCTATGTGAACTGAACTTGAGACCCCAGGAACACCCAGCCGGGGCTGTGGGCAGGCATGGAACTGCTGCTCCAGCTGCTGAGGGAAGGCGATGCTCAAAGGTTCAACCCAGAGAAGGGGACAGAGAGGGCTTGGCATTGCAGAAAATGCTGTGAAGTTGCAGTCCCTGGTGCTGGCATTTCCACGATTATGTGTCTGGAATCAGGAGAAGAGAAAGTCAATTCTTCTATAGCTGAGTAGTTCTAAAATGGACTTAAACAGTTATTTTCTTCTCAGTGGCTTTAAGGTTTTCTCAAACCGAGGATTAGGCAAAGAGCTCCTGGAGGAACCAGCTGTGCGATGCTGCCGTGCCTCCTGCTTCTGCCTAAAATTCCGCCTGGAGCTGGGACTCTGTTGAGTTAGAATAGGCCTTGGGAGACAGGTGTTAGGGTCCTTGCAGCCCTCTATGCCCTGGTGAATGAGGTGCTGGAGTATATGGACTTGGCAGGGAGAACAAGGGCACTGGAGGCAGCAGATGGGCACCTGAGCAAGAAAGGCGGGAAGACCCACTCTGCGGAGGTACCAAAGCCAGCCATTTGTGCCTTAATCCTGCTTGACAGAAGGCCTGACATCCGTGGAAGGGCCACTGCAGTGTGAACGAGGAGCAGGGCTGGACAGCTGCTGAGATGAAAGTCCAGGTGCAGATGGAGAACAAAGCCAGAGAGCCGTGGGTAGCGGGCAGTGAACTTCATACGAGAGGCTCCCACAGGTTGGGCAGCACTCTCTGCCCCAAGCCCCTGCTCCTACCTGGGGCTGTAGGCACCACCCACCAGGACCCTTGCCCTGTGTGGGCGCCCTTTGTCTCCTGGGGCAGAGGCTGCAGGGGAGAGGGTATCAGAGAGTCATCTTCTACCCCTGTTCCAGCTGTACCAGTGCCAACAGAGCTGTTTTTCTGTCCCCTCCCTCCCATGGCCTCTGTGTATTGGAGTGGGGTGGGCTGTGGAAGCAGTCGCAAAGGGCTGTCTGACACACATATTCCCCGACTGGGTGTCTAGTGGAGGGTCCCACAGTCACCTGTGGAATGGCCCTTGTCTGGTGGCCTGCTCTCCATCTGCAGCCTGGTGGGACTCCCTGCTCTGCTTGCCCCTCGACTGTCTCCTGACTTGCCTTCTTTCACCTGGAAGTTCCCACCTTGTCTGTCTCTGCCTCTGTCAGTGTTACCCACCTCCGAGTGCAAGCTGTGATCCTTCATTGAGTTTCTAGCCTCAACTGCTCCCTCTCTGGGGCACTAGTGGGTCTCCCAGACTCCGGTGCTACGTGCCTGTTGCCCACCAAAACAGCAATGCCGCAAGGCAGTGTCCCTGTCATGCCTCTTCCCGGCCCCCACTCTTGTCTAGTGCATAGCAGAGCCCAGTGCTGAGGAGGAAGGAAACACTGTGGTCTAGCCTGGCTGTCCCACCCATGTAAAAGTCCACAGTCCCACTCTCTGCTCTCCACTGACCTGCCCATGTGCCTTTCAACTCCACGGGGACCTTCGGCAACCTGCACCCTGGGATAGGAAAGCGGCGTCACCGTGGAGAAGGCAGGCTGGTGGGTGTGTGGAAGGCAGCTTTGTAGCAGAAACATGCACAGGAAAGAATCCAGGTGACAGCTAGGTGTGCTGTGGATGGATGTGACCTCCTGGGATTTTTCTGAGGCACAATGGAACAAAGGCTGCTAGGAATGTGGTGTCGGAGAGCTATGTGGCTTGAGATTACAAAGAGCTGCCTTATACTGGTGCCATGGGTGGTGGAGACATAGGTGTTTGTCATATTAAATTTTTGCTTTTTTATCTTTCTGGAATATTTCATAACAAAAATTTTAAAAAAAGGAAGCTGGGGCCATGGTAAAGGAGGTGGCTATGGAAGAGATGGAGGGAGGGAGGCCTGAGGAAAGGCAGGCCACCTGGAGTGTGGGTGGGAGGAGGGCAGGGTTCCAGGAAGGGGACAGAAGGAGGTGCATGGAAAACCCAAAGTTGTGAGTCACTGGGCTCCATTGGAAACTTGCCAGGGCTAGGATAGACCCAGGATGATGTCACTGTGGGAATGGACAACAGAGGAGCTTTGATCAAGTTTATGAGGGTACAGTAGAAGCCTCTCTTGTGGCCTCCCAGCCTCTGAGTTGATGTCCCAGGCTATGCCTTTGCTTCCAGACAATTATTCATGACTGTTGGGGGAGGGCGGGGAATTCCCTTTGTTATTGTTCTTGGGTGACTGTCCTTTTCAGCATGCCTAGTGTTCAATATCATGATCTGTGAAGAACAGGTAAATTCTATTTGTCTTGGGGAGGAGGGGACACTGCAGGGGAATGATCACTGGCCAAAGTGGCACACTTAAATGGCACTGCCAGCTGTAGGCTTGTGTGAGCCCAGAGGTTTTGGAATGCTTGGCTCCGACTGTGTACAAAAAGGACCACATCCACACAAGTGTGATGCCTGGGCTTCGCTAGGGACATGTCCTGCATCTGCACCAGGCTTGAGAGCACAGTGCCAGGGGTGGCCAGGAGTGCCCTGCCTGGTGCCGTTGATGAGCTGCACACTGCTTTCTTCAGCAGATACGACCATGTTTGTTGTTTTCCAGGAGAGCAGGAGGGAACCCCTGATGAACATTGACTTTTCTCATGAGGAGCCCACACACTTTCTGTCTCTTCTTTTCTTTTGAGACAGGGTCTCCTAATATTGCCCATTCTGGCCTTGACCTCCTGGACTTTAGTGTTCCTCCTATCTCAGCCTCTCAAGTAACTGAGATTACAGGCATACATCACCATGCTTGGCTTCTGCCTCCATTTAGATTGCTACTGTGTAGGTCTGAGTCCAAGGGAGGGCAGGTGGCTGGTGGGAGCTTTGGGCCATACCCAAAGCTCTGTCAGGACATGGCATGTCTCTTGTTTATCTGAAGTGGCTCTGGATACAAGCATTCATTTCCTGCTAAATAACAACTTTTCTGCTACAAGACTCTGTCCTAATGACTCAAGTGGATTTTCATAGTATTTATGAGAAAACTGCAATAGCAGGGCAGCACATGGCCTGTGGGCTTTGATCGTACACCTAGTGTGTGTGGAAGTGGATGCTTCATTCCTGCCTGCTTGTGGTGGTGTGGTGTTACATCAGCGAGGCTGGTGTTGGACGGGCCTTCGATTTGCCCTCCTTGTCTCGCCAAGGTAGGGCCTGCACCGACACCAGCCATATGGACCCCCTCCATGGCTAACTGTGGAGCATGTGTCATTAAGTATGCCTGGCTGAGTTTCTGACGTGTGACCCTGAAAGCAGCCACAAAAGGGAGGGTGGGAGATATGGATGACCTGTAAAGGGCTCCCTGTTGACTCTTCCTGGCAGACTCACTCAGAGAGTCTCTTGGGAATCCCTCACGTGGGCAGGGGATCCTGGTGATGGTACTCCATTGAGCAGGGTGGGGAAACATCTCCAATGGGAGTGTGGGCTGGTGACAAGAGTCAGTATACCTGCTAGATGCTCCTGGCCCTGTAGTCAGGGATAGTGTGGATCCTGGGGAAGGGCCTGTGGACCCCGAAGTGACAATGTACCAGGAGGTGGCTGTCCAGGCAGGAGCAAGCAGTGTTGTGTGCGTGTGTGCCCCGAACTGTGAAGCAACCCCACCTTGAGAAACCTGAAGATCTAGGAGAGTCTCTGGTTAAGTGTGGCTACCTGACCACGGATACCAGTCTCTATCCCTCCCTAAACACCCCCACCCTGTAACCGCATAATAGTACAGGAATGGACAGGAGCCCACCTTCACAAGGACAGTGAAAATGTGAGAATGAATGCCGGTAGATGAGAGTCGTCAACGAGACTGTGGAGGCTGGATGATTACATGGTGATTCAATGGAGAGAAGAGCAGAAACCAAGCTTGAGTGCTATCAAGAAAGTTCTAGAAGCACTCACCTCCCCCTTCCTTTCCTCAGACTTAGCTCAGATGAGAACTTGGAGTTCTGGTACTTCTGGAGGCGGGATGAGGAATAAGTTTGAAAACTTGGGACTGGTTGGAAATCAGCAGCAAGATGAGTTAGATCCCCAAATCCCCTTCCTCCACTCCCTAGCTTCACCCTGATCAAAGACTAGAAGTTTCTTTTCCAAAGGAAATAACTCCAAGAAGGTCTAGACTCAGAAACAGTGCACACAATAAGGGCAAGTTTGAGTGCTGGACTCAGAGTGAATAAATTTATTTAAAGACTGGGTCCTGAGTGGAGAGATTTCTGCCATCTGTCCACTCTGGGCTCCAAGGGTACAGGCAGCCGAGGTCTATTCCCCAGATGACTGGAGGGTTCATTTGCAAAGAAACTGACTGGTCTGAAAGAAAAAAGAACTATATATAGTCTCCTAAAGAAATGACTAGATTCCTACCTAATCCCCCAAAGAGAAATCACAACTTTTCCCCCACATTTTTATTGGTGCATATTGGTTGTACAGGTTAATGAGTTTTATTTTGGCAGATCTGTACATGCACATAACATATTTTAATGATTCCCTACCATCACCAAGTTTTTAGCATCTCATTGTTAAATATAGATTATCTTCAAGGATTATGTAGTATTTGTGGGAAAGAAACCTCTAATAGGGAAGGAGGGAAAGAGAGAAAAGGGGAAGGAGAGAGAGAGTAAGTGAGAGAGAGAGAGAAAGAGAGAGAAGTAAACAAAATAAAAAAGGAGCTAGAAGGAATAGAGCCAAGTCCAGGAGTAGAAGAAAACTTCCATAAAACTATAATTGATGTCTTCAGAGAGATAAGGGGAGATAATGCATCCATAAAATGAGAATGGGAGGTTATAAAAAGAGAACATCCAAAGAATAAGGTACAACTCTAGGAAATTAAACATATAATAGCAGAAATTTGAAATTCAGTAGGAGGATTGAAGAGAGAATTAAAGGACTTTATTGGAACATAGGAAAAGAAGACAATGCTGTAAAATCAGGATAGAAAAACTGAGGAAATAAGGCCAACACTGGGGCAAGCAGGGGCACTTCCAGAAGCAGATAAAGATATCCAAGGAGAGGAAAGAACCAGAAGTTCTACAAGAAGGCTCCCAGAACTGGCTCCAGACCACATGAACAGTGTGAACAGGAAGACCCACCAAGGTGCATCGCTGTGGTGTTACAGAAGACCAGAAGATTTATAAAACTTTCAGAGAGGAAACAAAGTAGGCTGTGTTGTATACAGAAGTTAGAACACAGAACAGTCTTGGATATTCCACTGGTGTCCCTGGCATCTGGAAGGCCTGGGGACAGTGACAGTGCCTTAGCCTTCCAGGGAAATGCTTCCACCTTGGCTTTCTGTTCGCTTCCCAGTGGACCATGTAGGTCTCAGATGTACTTCTGAGGCAGCCCTTGTCAGGAAGCTACCCAGGAAGACTTGTGCCTTGAAACCACAGTAAGCCAAAAATAAGAATGCTGTTTGTGTGGTAGGTGGAATAATGGGTCCACAGAGAGAGCTAACCGTGTAGCCTGTGAACATGTCAGAGTACATGGCGAGAGGTTCTCAAAATGGCAGCCGGAGTGCAGATGACCCATCAGCCAGCCCCGGATGGAAAGATTGTCCTGGGTTACCCAAAAGCACTCAGTGTAATCACAGGGGTGTAGAAGGGAAAGAAGGAGGCAGAGAGCAGCTTGGAGAAATGAAAGCACATTCTCCCCTTGAGTGCCAGTGCCTTGGTTCTAGCCCATTGAGACCCATTTTGGGCTTCCGACTTCCAGATCTGTACGATAATAACCAACGCCTTGTTTTCTGAGGTCTGACATAAGAATTCCCAGGCGATGCAGCACGTGAGGGTGAGAAAATAGATAGGATGACTCCAGAAGAAACCCAAAGGAGCAGATGGGGTCCCAATGTGCGTAACTGTTTTGGGGGGGCATTTTAATAGCTCTGGCAGTTAGTTTATAAATAAATGTTAGGTGCATATAAAGCCATTTGTAATACTAGAGAAAATTAAAAAGTTGTGCAGGAAAGGAAATATGGTTATGTGGCTCATCTGTAAACAATACCTGTATTGTCACAGTGCTGTGAACGCTGACAGTTGATTTAACTAGAAATGGTGGGAGGATGCAGACAGCAGGACTATGCGTTTAATGGAGGCGGGAACAGAGGTAGGGAGCGGGGTAAAAGGGAGAGAAAGCCTCATTTCTACCATGGGACACTGGTAGAAAAGTCTAAGAGCGGAAGATCTAGAACTAGTAGTATATGCCAAATGCTGTGGACCAAACTGTGTCTTTCCTTCATTTCTGTGTCCAAGCTGAGCTCCAGTGTACGTGGAGTAGGGAGTAGTTAAGGTCCAGAGAGGTCATAGAAATGGAGCTCTGATCCCGTCGGATTAATGTCCTTCTGAAGAAGGGACAGTGGAGAGCTTACTGTCTCTGCCCTGTGAGAAGATGACCATCTGCAAGATGAGAAGAGACCTCTTCCTAGGAACCAGTTCAGCTGACCCCTTGACCTTAGATTTTCTAGCCTCCAAAACTGCAACCGATAAATTCTGTCGTTAAACCACCCCGTCTGTGATGTTCTGTTATGGAGCCCTATGACAGTAAAGAAATATGACAGTAAAGAAAAGAACAACTAGCCACAACAATTGAGAGTGGTTATCTCTGGGAGTTGGGACTCAGTGTGGGGAACAATGGAGCAGGGGGTACTTTCCATTGTTGGGCACTTTCCATTGTTGATTTTTCAAACCATGTACATGTATTATTTGACTTTTTAAAAAGTTAACCAGTTAAAAATGATTAAAGAAAAAAAGAGCCAGACATGTTGGTTTATGCCTATAATGCTAGCACTCTGGGAGGCTGAGGCAGGAGGACTGTAAGTTCAAGCCTAGCCTGGGCAACCTAGTGACTTAATGAGACCCTGCATCAAAAAAAATATTAAAAAGGCTGGGCATGTCTCTCAGTGCAAAGGTCCTGAGTTCACTCTCCTATATCAATCAATCGATAAGAAAAGAAAAAGGAATTTATTGGCTTAGGTAGATGAAAAGTTCAGAGGTAGGGTGATTTTCAGGAGTTCGAGCAGATCTTTAATTCCATTTTTCTGTGACTAGCTCAGTGCTGCTCTGTGGGCTTCTTTTGGTAACAAAATGGCTGTCACAGCTCCAGGCCTTGCATGCCCTTTCTACATTATCAGTGATAGAGCCTTTTCCCCAGAAGACCCAGCAAACATCTCCTTGTATCTAGTATGATAAAACTGTCCAGTCAACACAGCAGGGAGATGAGATGAACTGATTGCCTTAAATTAACTATGAAACATACTGGGTGTGAGGGCAGTTGCTAATCTGGAAGGAAATTAGGGTTCTTGTACCAAGAAGGGGAGATGAAGGGTGAATGTCTCAAAATAGCAAATGTCACTACCAGCATGTCCCTTTGGAGAGTATTTTCCTTCTTAAGAGTTGTAGGTGCCTGGTAATGTTCGAGACTGATTTGCTAGTTGGTTTGATGGCATTTGGGTTAAATGGTAACTTTGCTCTTGGTGACCTACAAAGTGAGAGGACAAGCTATAAAGAGAATGACCTTGATAAGGGAAGTTAAGGGGGGAGCATCCCACAATGCATAAGGGATTTGGCCACTCGAGTAAGAGCCTGAGGTGAGCCCACAGGAGAATGTGCCCAGCTGTGACATGGTTGGTCATGATCAAAACTTCCAGCCTCAGGCGGGTGGTGTGGCTGGGGGACTCCTAAATGCTCAGTGACCCCCAGTCCCTCCCCTCCTGCAGCAGATGCCTGAATTATATCATTAGAAACTCCCGTCTGTAAGAAATGTCTGCCCCCTCGGGCTGAGGGGTGCATTTGGCTGTTGTCTGTCACTAAACTGTGGTGAGCTGGCCAGCTCCTTTGTAGCCAGCTGCAGTGGGAGGAAGGCTTGTGTGTGAGAGGAGGGAGGGCATCAGGGGAGGTGGGGTCCCCCCAGCACAGGGCACACTGAGTGAGGTGGGTGCAGGGAAGCCGCGGGTCCTCAGTCTCTGGAAAATTAACCTTTGCCTTGGCCCTGAAAAGGGAGCACTAGATGCCATCTGAACCTTGATGAACTGTCTTTGCCAGCTTCCTCCATCCTCGCTGACGGACACCCACAGTTGGAGGAACACTGGGACAGGAAGGCCACTGTCCAAAACGTCCACCCTGCCTGCTCCCACCAGCTGAGCTGAATGCTTTCCTGGAGGCAGCTGGCTTAGTGCCCAAACCTGTTGATGCCAGCAAAACTTGCTATTGTAATTATGCAATTTAATTAAATAGGATGCAAACTAATTAAATACTATTGCAAAAAAAAAAAAGACGAGAAAAAGTTGTTTCTATGAAAACTAAGATGAATCTTTGCAAAGATTGAAAATAAAAACAACTGATGTTTTAAAATGCTGTTAATGTAGATATAGGTAAAACAACTGAAAAGTTGGAGAAATACTCAAAAACATCTAGGGAGACTTTTGACGTTGTAATTATTTTATAAATGTATTTCATTTCTCATTGTAGTGGGAAAAAATGACTAAAGTTGGAAATCGCAGGCAGTGTCACATGCGGGTGGTTGTGTACAAGGTAATATGAAAAAGTCCATCCAGGAGACGCAAAGTTCAAGAAAAAGTCTTGAGTTTGTGTCAAAAGTTTGGAGAACAAACATGCTAGCACTCGTGTATGCTAGTTGTGTGAGGTGTCAGTTGCTGATGGTCATGCCAGCACAGAGGCTTTCCGCCACAGTATACTGGCCACAGGCTCAGGCTCTTGGGGACTTGCTCCCGCCCCCGGATCTGGTATGCAGAAAGGGATGACACGTCTGGGCCATGGATGCTCAGCTGGTTTCCCAGAACTGGCAAAATGGGAAGTAGCCAGGGGAGGCAGAAGGAGGTTGGGGATGGCTCCAGCTGGGCCAGCCCCTCTTCCCTCCCAGAGGTTTCTCTGGGGCCCTGAACACAATATTGTACAACCCTCACTCACCGCCCACCTCTGTTCTCTCCTGTCTCTAGATGATAGCAGTGTGGGTAGAGTGGTTTCAGAGCTACCCAGAGACTACATTCCTGCTTTTTTTCTGCCCTCTGGGCTGGGACTCAGCTCCCTTTGCAGACTTCCTCCTCTGCCCAGATCTGCTAACTCACTGCCTGATTCTGCTGGGTTCCTTCCTGCCTCTGCAGCTTTGCTGAGTCTCCCCTTTGCTCTACCTCTGCATGTCTTCCTCATTCTTCTAGACTCTGTGGACTGTCGGCTGCCTCCAAGGAGCCTTCCCTGATTACCAGCCTACCCCGCCCCAAGTTTACTACATATACCACTCCTCTGTACTCATTTCCCACCAAGGTTCACAGGCCAGACCTTCTCTCCCTGAGCTGTGACTGTGGAGTTTTTTATGAGCCTCTTTCTGGATCTTATTTCAGATACCCCACCTAACCATCACCACCTTGTGTGACTGCTCCAGTCCCACCATGAACACCCCCACAGGGGACAGAGGTACAGAGTGACTTCTAAACTGTAGAGGCCCAGTGCACCCCACGGGACCAGAGGATGCTGGGTCCCAGCACTAAGAGGAGAGGGCAGGACTTTAGTTGTGCTGGGTTCTAAATCAGAGACTTGAAGGTACTGGATGGGAGATGGGGGAGGCAGGGCAGGAGGTTCTAGAGACCAGCACACATGGTGGTGCCCACCCTCCAGGTCCCTGGGGAAGGTAGCCACACATGTGAGGAACTCAGGTCAGCTGGTACAGCTGCAGAGCACAGTGCTAGTTTTCCCAGGCCCCAAAGGCTAGAAGGCGCTGCAGTGAGTTGACACATCCTGGCTGGTGTGGCTGAGTCACTTTGCACCTGCTGTCCCAGGTAGCTATTAATGGTGTCCCCTGCACTCCCAGAAGCGTCTCTCGTTCCATGTGGGGTGAGATCAGCCCTAAGAAGATAGCGGCAGGACCATGGCTCGTTACTATCTATGACTTATGCGTTTGTCATCATTGTGATGTGTCCTTCAGCAGGATGTTCTGGAGTTGCGGTTTTCTCTATCCCACTTGAAAGCAGGCTGGAAATGTCTTTTCTTCTGAGAGAAAGGAAGCATTAAGCGGTTCTGTCATGGTGAGCACTAGGGGCAGGTAGAACTTTCTGGGAAGCAAGTTTGAAGAGTGGATGGTGAGTAACAGGATCAAGAAATAGGGCAAGGACGAAACCAACTGAAGAAGCACCAAGGGGAAGCTGTGGTCCCTGGACTCAGAGCAGTTGCCCTCCGATGGTGCTCTCTGAGCTCAGAGTCCCTGTTCCCAGCCTGATACTGGCCCGCACAGCCTTTGGTTGCCCCTGGCAGCCTCACAATCCTGTCTCCTGCCAGGCCGCAGCAGCACCGGGCAGGCAGGGCTGGGGCTCCCCACTGGGCAGATTCCATAGCACAAAGCTCCTGGACATTACCAGCTGAGAAACTCAGGCACAAGCTCTGTCTCTGTGAATTTGGGGTTCTCTTAACAAGCAGAAGATGCCCCCTGTTATGGTTTAACTCTAAAATGTCCCCCAAAGTCTCAAGTGTTCAGAAGTGAGGCTTTGGGAAGGTGATGGGATCATGAGATCAGTGAATTCATCCATCGATGAGTTCATAGCTGAGCATGCTGTCAGGAGGCGGAGCTGGGTTGCAGGAGGCCCCTCACGGGAACTTGCCTTGGAGGGCATAGTTCTTGCTCTGGCTCTTCCACTCTCCGCTTCCGTCTGCTGTGCACCTCTGCCATGAAGTCTGTGCCGTGGAGCCAGCCAACTGTGGGCTAAAAACCCTGGATCCGTGAGCCAAATAAACCCCTCTTTCTTCAGTTTGTGGTATCAGGTATTTTGTAGTGGTAGACTTATTATTGTGGTCACCTTGAACCAGAACACCCAGCTGGACTGAGTTGGTATGGTTCTGGGCGTAGAGGAGCCACCTGAAGATTGTTGCTTATACAACATAAAGGAGAACGGGAGCAGAAGATAGTTGTGGGCTGTTTCTCAGGAGAAGCTCTGCTGTGGCTGGTTCTCCTGAAAGGAGCTTGGCTGTTCTCATCAGAGGAGGAGCTCGGGTCCTTGGTGTCATCGAGGATGGCTGTTATTGCTTCGGGGGAGCTCTGGTCTTCATCTCTGCTGTGAGCATCACATCCTGGTTTCAGTAAAGGTTTCTTCAGCTATCATTTGCAGACACGGACGTACACGGGACAGTGCTGTGGGCTCCCAGCCCTTGATCAGATCTTTTGGGTCTCGAGTGCATAAATAGACATTCAGCACTCTTCCTGCATTTGGCTAATGGGTGAATGTTGTAACTTATAAATGTCCTGTTTTAAATCTGTTCTCTTGCAAACCATTGGCTCTAGAAAGTTAATTAATACATACAAGTAATGGGAAAATTGATTAATGTATCCCTTCATGCCTCACTCCACACAGGAGCCATTCTGCCTTGAGATGCTGAGGTAACCATCCCAGGTGCCACCAGATACACAGCCTCTGTCATACTTTCTTTTCCTTGTATTATACAAGGAAAAAAAATTTTTTTTGTTATTGGGGATTGAACCCAGGAAGAACCTTCACAACAAGCAACATCCCAGCTTAGCTCCTTTAAATTTTTTTTTTTTAAATTTTGAGACAGGCTCTGGGTAATCACTAAGTTGTCTGGGCTGGGCTGGAATTTGGGATTCTCCATTTTTCCACATTTAAACTGTTATTCAGTAGTATAGCCCTTGCCCACCAGGGGCCAGGGCATGGGTCTGGGCAGCTTTGCTCTATCTCAGCAGCTCCAGGCTGCCCTTGCTGCTGTCTGTGTTCAGATTTGGCCAGGCCAGGAACACCTCCCTGAGGCCAGAAAAAATAAATGTGCGTGACTGAGCAGAGAGCCAGGCAGGGCAGCCTGCAGGGAGATTAGGCCTTTGTTCCTTGGGCAGGCTACCTTCCCCTCCCCTGGCCCAGGCGCTGCTGTTGGCCTTGGCTCTGGGCTCAGCCTTCCCTCTTTCTCAGGGCTATTTTAAGATTCTGGGCCAAGGTCACTGAAACTCAGACTTCTAAGGGGCCATTACCCCAAAGCAGTGACTGAAGGAGGATTCAATTGCCTTAGAAGACCAAGTCTCTGGGCACACACATGGATACCTCCTTTCTCTCTGAATAAAACTGCATTGAGCTGGCCACAAGCCCTAGTGGGCTAAGTGGAATAGGACAGATCCTACAGATACTTCCCAGAGTGTGCCTAAGGGAGGGGCAGTTTTAACCTTACTGTAGAATTGAGCAGAGAGTACCAGGGGAATTGACATACCTGTCTCTCCTTACCCCTCCTCCTGTTCTCCAGATTACTAACAACTTGTGTTGGCCTGCTGTGGTACCATTGTTATAGTGGATGAACTAATATTGATGAATCGTTATTAACTGACATTCATGGTTTACATTAGGGTCATTCTTTTATGGTGTATTCTGTGGGTTTTGAGAAATGTACAAGAACATCTACCTACCAGAATAGTTTCACTGCCCTCTAAAACTCCTTTACTCCATTTATTCATCCCTCCCCCTCAACCCCTGGCACCCACTGATCTTTATATTGTCTGCATAGTTTTACCTTTTCTTGATTGTCACGTAGTTGGAATCATTGAGTACACAGCCTTTTTAGACTGGTTTCTTTCACTGAACAATATGCATCTAAACTTCCTCCATGTCTTCTCATTGGCTGTTAGCTCAATTCTTTTTATCACTGAATTATATTTCATTGTCTGGAAGCACTACCATTTATCCATTCACCTGCTGAAGGACGTGTTGGTTGCTTCCAGTTTGGGGCAGTTATGAAGAAAACCGTTATAAATATCTGTATGCAGGTTTTTATGTGGACACAAGTTTTCAGCTCACAAGATGGACATTTAAGAGTGTGCTTGCTGCCTTTTATGTTAAGTCTTCGTGAGAGACTGCCAAACTGTCTTCCAAAGTGGCTGTCCCATTTGGTGTTCCCAGGGTGGTTAATTGTCCTGTCAGAAAGAAATCAAACAACAATCCACGCAGTACAGCCTCTAGAGGATTTTGAGTGGAGCATCTCTGTCTCCTTGTCACCAGAGACCCCTGCTGACCCCCCCCCCCCCGCCACTGCCTTGTCACACCAGGCTTCTTCTCACCTGGGTGCTGGCAGGACTGTCCATGGACATAATCAGCTCTCAGTATGTGCTGATGCCTCAGTAAGATGGAGGTCAGTGTGCTACTCTCATGAAACTGAATTCACAGGGGAAATCCAGGCTTGCTGACCTTACTTGAGGCTCCATGTCAAGGGTTTCTCTCCATTTTCTCATTCAATCCTTGCTTAGGATTAAGGTAGGAGGTAGGTCCATTCGTATGCCCATTTATCTGGTGAAAATCTGATGCAGAAAGAGGTTAAGTCTGTTGCCCAAGTGGAAGGCTGGTCTAGCTCCAACTCATTAGGCATTGTGGGCTCCTGGGAATTTCAGATTTCTCTACAGGGAACATCACCTGGCCACCCTCAGAAGGAATCTCTTGCAGCTGCTGCCCCTCCAAACTTTTTCCCAGGGGGATATATGCTTGTGCCAGCCACCCTCCAACATCAAAGAGTTCTGGTCCCAGACACGGAAGCCTGCTGGGCAGCTGCCATGTCCTCAGCATCTCCCATGGGCCATGGGAAATGCCAGCAAGGTACAGCCTGAACTCACCCTCCCCCACCTTCTTTGTGGGCACTGGGCTGAGATCTGGAAATCCGAGCCCCGGTCTTGTCTTTGGTGTGGCTTGGGGCGTTTGCCCTCATCGGGCTTGGGTGCCCTCGGCTGTCAGTGAGGGATTTGCAGGGCTTCTCCAAGTGTGGAGCTTCCCCCCCGCCAAAAGCTGGTAATGACTCTGAGAACAATACCAATTTTGTGTCACATGCTGATTGTAAGTGCTCCGCCAGTTCCTCGAAGAGAAAGGTTAGTGCAGATTAAAGGAAAAGAGATGTCATGAATTTGCATCAGCTCTCGAGGCAGTCTCTCTGTTCATGCTGCCGAGAGGAAGGGTCTTCAATGATGGCAAAAAGGCCAGAGCCCCAGGCTGCATCTGCAGTAGTTTCTGCACTGTGCATATCCCTGACCCAACATCCCAGGCATAAGGTCCCTCTGGATGGCACTATGCAGGCCCGATTTCTTTCTGAACTCACAGGCACTGCACATATACCTGGAAAAGGCCAATGAGTCTCAGGATGTGGTTTGATGCTGCTCTAGCATGTGCTAGCTCGATGGCTTTGAGTGGGTGGCTCAGCAACTCTGTGCCTCCCTGTTCCTGCCTCTGAGCCACCCCTGGAGGAGTTTGCAAATGGGAATCACACCTTCTTGTGTTTGCATCACCACCAGGTTGCAAAGACCCTGAGATATAGTGGCACATAATTAATGTATTGAAGCTATCCTACCTGCCTGATAAGTGTTTGGGAAGATACTCAATCATAAAGAAAATTATTAATTAATGTTTGTTAATATTAGTGTTATTGTGTTTCATGTAGTTTTAATTCATAAATAGTCTTCTTATTGCTACTAAAAGTCACAAATGATCCAGAGGTGGGGGTAAGGGTGTTTATGGCTTCTCATTTGCTAACACCTATGTCTGTCTGTACCCAAAAGTAGCGAGAAGAGTGCATGATGACCAGGAAACTGAAGGATGTCAGAAAAGCCTTGGCTGGCAGCATAGTCTGGTCAAAGGCCAGTGGTTTCTCCCAAGGACAGCAGGCTGGAGCTGGAGCCCTCTGCCCCTTGAATTCTGCTTCCTTTTAATCACACCTGTCCAGGAGAACCAGGAGCATCTGCCTGAAGTGATGGGCCCTTGACAGACAGCACTGTTGGCCTGGGGAGACAGAACCTGAGCAACACCCTTTGGCCCACTTCCAGCCATTCCTGGAGATGTGAGGAAGCAAATCTTAAGTCTCAAGTATTCCTTAATGATCTAATAAGGGCCAGACAAGCTAAGTCATGGGTTTGTGAGTGCCCAGGTCAGTATCTGGGAAGGCCTCCAAAATGATAGAGAACTTTGTCCTGGCTGAGGGGTATGATAGGCACCTTATCTACCCAGAGACACAGTGATGTCCAGCACTTGGAAGGATAGTGGAGGAGCAACTGTTACCTTGGAAGTTTGCTAACTACTTTGGGTTCTCACTTCCAGCCATAATTTTATGATTGTCTGAGTTGAAAAGACTTCAAGATCATGCTCCCATTTTGCAAATGAGAAGACAGAGGAACAAAGCTTGTCCAGAGCTCCTGTAGAGCTCCTTCTATCTCTCAGGCCTGGAGTTTTTCTTTTTTTACTTGCAATGCTATTTTTGAAACTCAATGCGCATTCCAAGAAAAAAAAAATCCAGGACACTAAAAAAGAAAATCACCCATGCTATTTATTCACTCTCAGAGAAGCTGTTAGCTCTAATGACCTTTCCAAATTAATAAAATCTGTAAATGCTCAATTGTTTATTGCACAAATTAAGTTGTACCTCTAAATGACTGAAGAGAACTGTAGGCCTGCCTGGAATATTTAGCTCCAGGACTCTGTGGCCAGTAGATGGGCTTTGTAGCCTGGGCAGAGGAACTGTGGTTAGGATTCCCTAAGGAAGCAAGCAAGGCAAGCAAGCCACCCAGCCACTGTCACTAGCACTTTTTGCATGCTTGGCCCTCTGACACACAGAAAGTGCTAGCAATAGTCCCTGTCCAAGGATGTCTTGGAAGAGACAATACTCTCAGATGTGAACATGAGATAGTACCTAAGCAAGGACTTGATTGCAGGCTGTGGCATTCAGAGAAAGCAACGCAGAAGATCTGGAAGGTTCTGAGGAACATGGGATCTGTTGTGACCTCGGAGGAGTAGGGTCGGGTCAGGTTGCTCTGAAAGGGCTTGCTGGGCAGAGAGCTGAGGGTAAGCTGAGGAGCAGAATGAGGGTCAGTGGCGCCCCAGTGCCTGGGAGGGAGCCAGCAGGGGATCCAGGGGTAAGACTATCCTTGGAAGAACAGCAGGTTCTGCAGGGTGATGGTGTCTGGACTTGAAGATGCAGGCGCAAGAGAGCCCTCTCTCTCAGTGGTTGGCCCTGTGTGAGACTGTGCAGTGTAAACATCATGTTTGTGAGCTATGCCGAGTTGTGAGTGTGTCCTTTGGTCCTGGTGACATGTTTCCCTGTCCAAGCTTGTGAGTGAAACCATCCACTCTGACTTGCATGATGAAGACGCGCAGAAGTTTTGTAGAGAAATTCTCTGTGCCGTTATTGCAACATAAGATTTACTCCATTTCAACCATTTTTCAGTGTGCAATTCAATGGCATTAAGTACATTCACACTGTTGTGCAACTGTCACTGCCACTCATTTCCAAGATCTTTTTATCTTCTTCAAATGGAATCTGCATCCATTAGGTACTAATACCTCCTTGCCCAGCCCCTGACAGCCCCCATCTACTCTGCTTCTCTGTGAATTTGACTACTCTAGGGATCTCATAAAAATGGAATCATACAGGATTTGTCTTTTTTGTGCCTGGCTTATTTCACTCAACATCATGTCCTTGAGGTTCATCCATATTGTCAGCATTTCCTTTCTCCTTAAGGCTAAATAATATTCCAGTTTATGTATGTACCACATTTTGTTTATCCATTTATTTACTGCTGGGCTCTTGGGTTGTCTCTACCTTTTGGCCATTGTGAAAAATGCTGCTGTGAACAAGAATCTACAAGTATCTCTTTAAGTACCTTGCAGGAGTCTTTGAGCTTACAACAAAAAGAGTGCTTCAAGTTTTGAAACAATCAGGTCTGATCTACTGGCCCTGCACTGTTGTGGCTCCAGAAGCAGTGGATGGCCAGCTCACTGTTGCCTGTGTGTTAAGACTGCCGTGCTGAGTAGAGGTCTGCAGTGCCCTCTGCCAGGGACACAGAGTGCAGGCTGACCTGTCCTGCTCGCCACCTTCCCCATAATGCACTAAGCCGCTTGGTCTGTACTGGAGCCAGTGTCAAAGCTTCTGCCTTCACTTCTTATCCTGAAACACATCAGTCATATTGCATTTGTGCCTCATTGAAGTAGCAAGCCCTGTCCTGTTGCTTGGTGGGCTCTTTCCCTCACCTTCTAAAATGTACTTAGCCATGATTGTGAAAGCCGAGGAAAATCTCTCAGGCGGTCTCCGTGTTGAAGCAGCTCCTCTCCCTGCTCCCTCCAAAAACTGTACGTGTACCAGAAGGGCATCCCGTCTTGAAGCGCCACTACCTCTGGGTGTTAATTGCCCAAACTCACATTACAACACATTAAAGCGGTGAGACACTCAGACGGGAGGCAGGAGAAGTCACAGTTTGGGTTGGCATTGTCATTAACTCAAGTCTTTGGTGTCAACTCCCTCCTGCACAGAGTGTTCCTGCCTGGCCTTACAGTCAACCTCCGCAATGCATTTTCTGGCCTTTGTTGGTTTGTGTCAGCTCTTGAACATTATTTAAATGTAGTTTGGGGTCCATGAATGCAATTACCATTGTGTTATTATTCAGAGCCGGATTGTTAAGATGCAGGCAGCTGTACAAGGAGATGCCCTGTGCTGTGAGGTCCAATTTAGGAGGGCCTTCGAGCCGCGCGCGCAGGGTTGCTAGGCAACCCCATGCTACAGGAGTGGAGGCCTCACTCCGGAGTGGGAAGAAGCCCAGCGCCTTCAGGGAATTGGAGGCACTGGTCAATCTGAGACTGGCACGGCGCCGGGAGTGGGAGGAGGAGGCGTGGGCAGAGCCCACAGGCTTGTGGGGGTGGGGGCGCCCACCCAGCTAGCACACAGTGTTCCCGGGGAGGGAAGAGTGTTGCTGGGAGGGAGAATGCAGAGAAGGTGCAGGAGCCTGAGGTCGGCCAGGAAACCAAGAGGGATACCCAGAGCAGATGCTAATGTGATTCTCCATCCCTTTCTTCTCTTTTCAGGAAATGATCAGGTTTGCAGAAAAACTGGTGGCCTGAAATTTCTGACTAAGGCGTCAGTGCCTGTGAGTATGAATTTTGCTTGTTTAGTTCTGTGGTTCCACGGTAGTCCTGGGAAGCAGGACTATTGCTTTTGCTTTTAGGGGAGGGAAGCGTGACCTGGGTAGGATCGGCTTTGAGCTCTTCTAGAAAGTGCCTCTTGTTGGGTGGGGCTGGAGCCGGGCACGTGAGGCATCAAGTTGAAGGAAGACGCTGTGCACCCTGGTTCTGCCCTCTAAGTAGAGGATGTTCCTGCTGGCTTCACAGGAGAGTTGCTAACTGGGCTTGTTATGTGTGCATAGCAGGGCCCTGGGGGTGGTGGTGGAGGGAGAGAGGTGTTCATTCGTGCACTTCTAAGTTCACTCTAGGTGGACTTTGTTTAGAACAGTAAATCCTTGTGTGGGCCATGTAACAGTGTTTTAGATAAGAGCAGTCATATATATGTACCAGTCTCTTCATCCGGCTGGGCGTTAGGATGGGTGAGCTCTGAGCAAGTGGGGAATACAGCAGGGCTGGGAAGAGACAATTAAAGAGCTTTCTGGAATGGTGCACAGGGTCAGCTCTGGCTCATGTGGAACAGCAGAAATGCTAGTGAAGGGCTATAGTCAGGAAAGACTTTATGTGAAAGGAGAGACTTGATCTGGGCATTGGAGAAGGAGGCAGGGATAGAGCCAGCAACCTCTGCACAGGAACCTGTAAAGGTCTGATAAGGGCTGAAGGCAGCAGAATCATGGGTCTTATGGTCAGAAGGAGGGCATTAGTGAGGTTGGGTGAGTACTGAAAAGCTTGGAATGCCTTTCTGGATGGTCCAAATGCACAGAACTAGCATGCAATAAAAGGATCCTTCATCTATGTAAATAAAATTAAGTTTCTGCCAGTTTGTCTGTTGCTCTGTCATATTGAATTGGCTGCATGGGTTTTTCACCAAACTTGAGGTTGTACTTGAAATCAGTACATGCAATACTGGATAGATTATGGGAAACCCCACATTGAGGATCTTTCTAGGTCCCAGAGAGAGACAAACACGGAAAAGGAAGCTTCTCCAGGCAGCATTAGCTGGGAGTCACCAATACCCCATGTAACCAGCAGTCAGCTCCAAGTGGACAATCACCATGATGGTGCTCCCAGCTGCTACTTGCTCTTCCCCTGAGCTGCTGGTGCCCAGGCTGAGGGAAGCTGGGATTACTTATGTAACAAGAGTAATTTGTTCTTTGTTCCATACAAGCCAGAGGGCTAGCTAGCTCTGAGTCTCGGCAGCAGCAACAACCAGCATTTACATAGCATTACCAATTTGCAGCACACTTGGCAGTATTGCTGCATATAAGGTTTACAAAGGCACTGTCGGGTGTCTGCATTTTGGAAATTAGAAAACTGAGGCTCAGAGTTGCTAAATATAGTAAGTGGCAGAACTAAGATGTTCTGATTTTCTGCTACACATAACTGGATACCTCTCTGCTTGTGGAAGAGTCCCTTCCAGGCCTGGCGCTGCCTCCTGCACAGCCATCCTGGGGAAGCAGAGGGATGGTTGTATGGTTCCCCAGGTCTTGTATTGGGAATCCTGTCTGTTCTGAGGGGCCAGCGTGTTGCGGTCACTGCTTTCATGGGCTGTGTGTTAGGCTGGAGGTCTTGGGCAGGACGGGAAGGTGGTTCTGGTCTTGCCCTCTAAGTAGAAGTCTGTGTGTGTGTCTAACACCAGGGACACTCTGTCAGCAGGAGAGGGCTCTATTTGGAGCCATCAGTGATTGACTAGTTGGAGTTCACTGGAGGTAGCGCATGAGCCAGTTACAGGTGCATGTGATGCACCCAGGGAAAGGTCTTAAGAAACACTTGTCAGGGAGACAGGGAACCAGGGCAAGGAATTCGGCAGCAAACGTGCTCAACTGATTTCATCCCTGATTTCATCCACATAAATTGCACTGCACTGACGTCTGCTTTGGAGAGAAGGGTCAGGGCTTTTGTACCCCCTGTTCATCATTGGCCACCTCCAGCATGTTGCTGGTGGCACTCCCTTCCAGGCATTGCCCAGCCGAGACCAGAGGCTCCAGAGGCTGTCACAGGTGAAAGCTATGTGCTACACTCTCAGCTGCTGGGGAAGGGGTGGGCCAGCAGATAAAGGGGACCTGTGCAGGGCACCAACCGCGTTTCCTGTCAGTGAGCATCCCTATTGTGAAGACAGCTGCATGCCGTGCTCACCTGACCTGGCAGTAATTTTCATTGCTGTTAAGTTTGCATTTTAAGAATATGGATGATGAAACAGAAATCCATAATGCCAAGGCCTGCTATTACTGGAAACAATGTGTGTGTTCTTAACTGAAATTTTATTCTTATAGGTAATATAGTTTTATGGCTCTAAATTCCAAAGTACCAAAAAGTCTCCTATAAAAACTCCCTTTCCCATCTCCGGTCCAGGCCGCTCCTGTCCTTGAGATACCCGATAAGTTTTGTGTTACTGTCCACGAGTCTGTGCATACCAACAACTGCCTGTTTTAGTTATTCATGTTCTGGGGAAAAGATACTTGAAAGATACTATCTTCTTGAGCCCCTGAAGTAAGCAGTTGGGACTATTCCAGAAAGGGCTGAGCTGAAATTTGCTTTTTCTCTGGAGAGAGCAATTTTTAGCCTGATTCAGCTCTCAATGGAATGTTTAAAATGCACAAAAACTTTACAAATGTAACTTCTTAGAGTTACTATACAAACAAGTAATGTAAGAATCATAAATTATTTTTTCCAATTGCAAATGATATTATTACTTAAAGCAGAGTCCATGCAGTTTGAAAATACCTTATCACAACCCTTGGAATTCCCATATCTTTAAAACCATTTAAAATTTCACAATATTCATTCACTATTTAGTGCAAATTATTGAGGTCTCACTGCATGTATTACCTGATGTCATTTGCATATTGTTTAATAACTTACTGAAAGGTGTATTCTCTTGCCAAAATATATTCAGACCTACTGCATTGTCAGCACCTTGCAAATATCACTGTGGTTTCCTTTGATGAAACAACTTGATATAATTTGGAGGCATTTTTCTCAGAAGAGGATCTGGCCAGCTGTGTGTTGGACTTCCTGGTTACTGAGCTCCCTATAGTAGGACGTGTTGAAATGTCATTTGTCCGCAAAGTTGCGCGGAAATCTAAACTCAGTGACAGGCAGGTAGGAAAGATTTCTGAGGTCCTGTTGCAGTGGAGTTTAGTCTGCGAATCTTTGTTACCATCATTACATTTAGCCCAGACTGACCCACTCACACTGCCCACTTAGCTTCTGAGTGTTGGTCTCCTAGGTTTTTCTCATGCCTACAAATGTGTAAGTGGGACTTATTTTGTAATCTTATAGGTATGATGTGTATGTTTTTGTCTTGCAAATGAGATCCCTGCTTTTTAGTTCTTCATGTTTACACTCCCTCAGGTTATAAGAAATCCTTTAACAGGTGCATTGCCTGCTCCAGCCCCAAGATGGATTTTGGTGGCACCCCCCTGATGCCATGAAAAAAAATCTCATTTCAGTCCAAGAAATAGAATCATTATCTTGATTGAAATAATATCTTTCTTCAGACTGCACCCAGATAAAGCATCAAATTGGTGGCGTTTCCTTATCACTGCAGAGTTTGCAGGACACAGAATAATGGCCTGTCAGCCGTTCTGGTGGGGCTGGTTCTGTAACACAGCCTACGGCTCCTGGCCCAGTTTGCATGATACAGTGTCTGGTGCAATGTGAAATAATGCCACTAAAGATACATATCACTATATGAAAAAGACAGGGTAGCACATGGCCTGGGACAGCATAAGTAATAAATGCAACCATGACTATTTTATGGTGGTTGTCATTTTTAGATCACATCTAATATATGGGGGCAACTGTGAAAGGGACCAGATGCTATAGGTATTTTTTACCCTGTTAGGTTGTGAGTGTTCTGGAGCCATATAGCCTTAGGCTGAGCCTCCTAGGCTCCAGTTGAAGTAAAGGGCTGGAGAAGGTAGACTGGGACCTAGTTTTGGCTGGTAAACAGGACAGCCAGAAGCTGGCAAACCAACTGACATCTCTGGGAAGGCAGTGAAAGCCCTGAGGGCGGGGAGCAAGAAGGTCTGGGTTCCAGACCTACACGTTCTTGTTACTATGCAGCTTTGGGCTCTTGGGCCTTGGTTTCCTCATACAGAGGGGATAGCGCAGGGGTATAAGGAAAAGGTGAGATGATGCTTGTGCGAAGCCCAGAATCCTGGCTATCTTTTCTGTCCTATCTGGGGCAGGGGAACAGGGAGTTGCCACATCTCAAGAGGGTTTCCCAGATGTCAACATGCTGACTCCAAGAGAATGCTTCTCTTCTTGCACAGCTCAGCTTCACACATTCTTGTATCAAAAGAAAGACATCCTTAGTGTTAAAGAACAGTGCCCTGGCTACATGTCCACTCTGGTCCAGTCCTTGTTGTCTGCTTGCCCTGTGACCTGGCCTCAGTTCCTTCTCCTGTGACGAGGTAGGTAGTGACTCAAGGATATTAGTAGCTGGTCTTTTTGAGCACTTATTCTGTGCCAGGTACTGTTCTAACCATTTTACATGTACTAACTCACTTAGTCCTTACAACAAACTTTGAGTATCTGCCTTTTATAAGTGAAAAGGAACAGAGAGATGTGTTCATTTATCCAAGGCCATACAGCCAGTAAATGGTAGGACTGGGATCTGAAGCTAAGAAATCTACTTGGCGCTCTTGAAAATGAAATAGACTGCATGAGGACTAAATAAACAGTTCAAATCACCTGGGCTTTCACCAGATCACAAGACGTAATCCTACAATAGAGAGAAGCAGTAATAATAATCACATCTCTGTGATGTTCCAGGATCCTGTAGAGTTGCTTTCTGCCCCAGGGATGAGTGATACTCTAGTCGAGGTGCCTGGCCATGGGTGCCTGGTAGTTCAGGTGCTCTCTGCACGTGGATCCTGCAAAGCTGTCCCTACTGTGTAGGCAGTGTAAAGCACCAAGGTGTGCAGCACCTGCCTGCCACTTACTTGCCCCCCATCTGACTCAATCCCCATTTTCCTGCAGAACCCTTCCAGGCCCCTGGGCTGCGCTTCCTGCCAAGACTTCCCCAAGGAAGGACAGCATTTCCCAAACCCCGCCCCATGCCTGCCTGGCTCCCCTCCCTCCTCAGCATGGCATAAGTGACATGAAAGCTCCTATCTGCAGAATCTTGTCTTCGAGAGGGGTGCTGGCCTGTCAGTGAGCACGCCTGATTGCCATGGTAATCACCAGCTGAATGGAGTGATTTTATAATACATTTTCGTCTGGAATATGAACAGGTGTGCAGGGGAAATCAACATTTATCAACAAGATAGGTCTTAGGAGATTAATATTGAGTTTAGGATTGCTCAAGGAAACAAAAGGAAGGAAGAAGAAATACTCGCAGTCAAGGCCCTTCCATGCTGGCTCTGACCATGTCCCCAACAGATGCTTGGTCTTGTGCCGCTGGCCTCTGGGCCTCTCACTCACATGCCTCCTTGCCCTTCCCTCTCCTCTCTCCTTCCCTGTGCTTAACCATCTGTCACATTTCACCTCCCCAGAAACCTGGGAAGCCCCCCGTGGTCCTCCCAACCCGGTACTCTTTGCCTCCTCCCACCACCAGCACCAGCCCGCACACATGGGGCTTTGGGCAGTTTTGTTCCCCAGCTACCTGGAAGCTCCCGAGGGACATGCATTCAGCTATTCTGTAACCCAGGGCACCAGGCACACTCCTTCTCCTTGCCCCAGCCATCCAGGACACCCTATCAGTCTCCCCTAAGCCTCAAGGAGGAGGTGGTACACTGAGCTTAGAGACTCACAGTCTTCCTAAGGGCCCATTAAAACATCACCATGACACCTCTGGGTGACACTAGAGTGCTGAAAGCTGTATTTGTTTGTGCCTGCTAGAGAAATGGAATTCATTTGCATTTCAGTATTCCTCCAGAGATAAAGGTGGCCATGGGGAGCCAAGAAAACTGAAAAGCAATTTTGATTTAAGCCTCAGGGTCCCTGGACATCATCCCTTCTGCCCACTTCAAAATTAGTTCTGGCCCTGGATATGGGAAGCCACCCTCCTGGGCCTGGGTGGGGCCTTGCTCTGCTCTACAGCCACCATCAGGGGCTCCAGCACAGGGCAGGGCTGGGCAGAGGCAGCCTTTCACAGGGGCCTTGGCACAGTGGGCCCCAGGATGGGCTCTGCTGCTTTGTCCTGGACCTGCCAGTGTCTCCCACTCAGGGCAGGAGACAGAATGGACTTGACAGAGGCAGCACATGAAAGGCCGCCTTCTCCACTTTCAAGTAGACAATGCATCAGAGAAGTTGCCAGGCCCACTCTGATGCCAAGACGGGCATTAGCTAATATTTTGATTTTAATAGAATGAATAATAAAGAGCCCTGAGTGTCTCTCAGAACTAATTTTGAAGAACATACTCTGCCACGTGTTCATCTCATTGAATCAGGCTCCTAAAGAGTTGCTAACAAAAGGTTTAGCCAAGAAGAAAGGCATTCCTCCACCAACTTTTCTCTCTTTTAATTCCCTTCTTGTAATGCTTCTCAGTTAACAGTAACTTATGAAAAGATGAAATAAAGCAGAGCAGGAAGCAGCATGCCTCAGAGGGAGGTCCGAAGTGGCAGCCCTGGCTTTTGTTCTGCAGCTTGATGGCCCCACCGTGGATGTCCTCACTGAGAGTGGTACCCAGGCCTTGTGCGAGGACGCATCTAGACATGTTCATGGGGGTGCACCACACCTTCCACAGGTATCTGTGTGCATCAGGGCCAGCAGGACACAGTGGCACACTCAGTGGGCCTCCTGAAGGAGTTGAGTCCAAAGACCAGTGCAAGGGGTAGGGGACTTATGAGACCCAGTGTCACAGCCAGGGCTGTTATGTTGGGGAGCTGCTCCACCATGGGGCTGAAGGGCTGGGAAGGGGACAGGGAAGTGCCAAGAGCAGGGACAGGGAGAGTAGGATGAGGATCCACCTTCTCCAGCTGTGACTTCTGGTCCAGGGGCACAGCCAGCCTTAGGCATCCTTGAAGAAAGGCACACAAGGTACTAAATCCCCCAACCTTGACTTCCTTTCTCCTTCTCTGTAGTCCCCACTTGGGCTGCATTGGCTGAACCAACAGGAAGCCAGTTGAGGGAGGCCACTGCTATAGTCCCTAGGGTTCAGCTTCCTTGGGTGAGACTCTGGTGGAGAAGGTTGGAAAGCAGGCCTGAGGGGCAAATGGAAGGGGCAAAAGGAAGCACAGTTGTGCTTCCTCAAAACAATGGACCAGAGTAGGGGTAGGTCCAGAATCCTCAATAGGGCAGGCCTGGCCTGAGGGCTGATTCCAGGGCATCTAAGAAAATTCCAAACCCAAAGAAACATGCACACACTTGCATGCATAGAGACATACCTGCATGTGTACACACAAACACACACTGCCTGTTTGTTAGGGATCACAGCTCTTTTGCTAGGAACTTGGGAATGACGACAGTGTCACAAAGGGGTCCCCTGGGAGAGAAGAGATGGGACCATAAGTGAATCGACTTTGAAGTGCCAATTCAGACCCTTACTTGGAGAAGGAGCTGGCAGAGGGGACTGGAACAGCCCCAGCAGGGCTCAAGGAGTGGGATTTGAGGAGGTTAATCCAAAATGAAAGAATTTTGCAGGTGAGGACAAGTGTGAGTCAAGCCAAGAGTGCAAGAGCCTCAGTTCCTGAAGCCTGAGGGCTGAGACACACGAAACCCCACAGGAAAGCTTTTCTAGGTGGAATCTGCCTGAAGTCAGCCCTGGACAGACCCTTCTTATCAACTCACAGACTTGCTGGAGGACACGGGTCCCTCCAGGAAATGTAGATACCTCTCCAGCTGTGACCCTGAAAGGGTCTGTGATGAAACACACCACTGAAGTGACCTTTGGATCAGCCCTTCCAATGGCCAGCCCTCCGCTAAGCATTCACATGTGCAATCTCCCTTAATTGTCCAAATGCCCATGCAGTAGACAGTGCCCTACAGTTCAGGGAGCAGAGACCCCAGGAATAAAGTCACTTCTCCAAGGCCATCCATTGAACCAGATTTGCTTGATTCTAGAAATATCCCCTGGCTGAGGGCAGTGTACACCCACAGAGAAGGGAGCAGCTTGCAAGTGTTGGAACATACATGGAAATATTTAAATTTCAAAATAATTTCTAATCATGGGAGTGGCAAAAATAAAAATAATTTAAAGAATGCCCTTGTATTCTTCTATCCCAGATATACCTGTTAAAATTTCAGCTCATTTGCTGTATCACCTGAGCTGTCATTACCTGTGTACCTGCATGGGTGTGCACATGCATGCATTTTTTTCCAGAACCATTTGAAAGTGAGTTGCACACATGATGATGGACCTTTGTCCTAAATACTTCAGCTGTGTTTCCCAAGGATAAGGACATTCTCTGACATGATCATGGTATAGTTGACCCATAACTTTAACATTCACGCAACACTTTCTTAAATTTCATCTATCATTTGCATTCCAAATTTTTCGTTTAACCTCATAATGTCCTTCACAGCATTTTTCCCTCCAGCAGAGGATTCCATCAAGAGTCACATATTGCATTTAGTTATGTCTCCTCAGGCTCCTTAATCTAGAAAAATTTTACAACCTTTCTTTGTCTTTCATTATTTTGACGTTTCTTTTTTCTTCCTTTCCTTGCTTCTTTCCTTTTCTTCTTTTCTTAGGACGTACAGGAGAATTGAACCCAGGGCCTTGTGCATAGTGTTCTGTTGCTGAGCTGCAACCCCCAGCCCTTTTAATTTCTAGACAGGGTCTCTATAAATTGCCCAGGCTGTCCTTGAACTTGTGATCCCTCCTGCCTTAGCCTGCAGAGTAACTTTGGGATTGCAAGTGTGTCCCATCTGACATTGACACTCTTGAAGAATGCAATGTCTCCCTTATTTTTAATAAAATGTTCCCATTTTAAGTTTGTCTAATGTTTCCTTGCGCTCATCTCTTGGCCAGACTCTTGCACAGCCTCTTGGTGTTTTTTGGGGAAATCATATGTGGCGACATTCACTGGCCTTCCATTGGTGAGATTATTTGCTCTCCCAGTCTCGCCATTGTCTGATTTCTCCACTATATAGTAATTGCTTTTTTCTTCCCCTGGAAATAGGAAGCAGTCTGTGAGGAGGCAGTTTAACGTGTTCACGATGGGGCCATAATTTGTATGTCTCACTGTTGGGCAGCTCTGAACCACTGGTAGTACATGGATGACTGTCCCATTGGGGCATACCATCGGTAGTTCAAGCCAGGGGAAACAAGTTAGAAATCCCTTCCTCCTTAAATGCAGTATCCATTGGTGACTACTGCCCCATCCTGTTATTAACATGATGATTGCAAATGTCCCTCTTCCAACTCCTACACTGTCTCCGTGTTTACCCTTATGAGATATGATTTTAAAAAACACAGTGAATGATTAATTTTTTTCGAAAGAAATTTTGCTCCTTTAGTCACACTGTTATGGCTGCCTTGACATCCCGAATGGATTCAAAACATTTGCCTTTCGTGGTCATTTTGACTTGGGGAAAGAGCCAAAAGTTGCATGGTGCCAGATCCAGAGAATAAGGTGGGCGAGGACACACTGTATGTAATGTTTTTATTTAACAGAAGTTGCCATAAATGTTTTGAATTGATTCAGGACATCAAGGCAGGCACAAAAAGACAATCACAAAAGAGAACTTCCAGAACCATCTCAGAAAGCAGCAAGTATGATGGGATGAGTGCATTCAAAGCAAGGTGGGGTATTTTGAGGGGGATCGATGGCAGTGTATCTTTTACTGTAACACTTTATTTTTAACTTACATGTTCACCATATTTTTTTTAAACATACCTGGTATTTTGGTACTTAAATTATCTCATATTTGATGGGTGAGCCCCTTCAAGCTCGCTCCCATGAGCCGTCGATATGCCACCATCCCTGATCTGAGCATGTGCTTCCTTTCTGGTGTGAGAAGAGCTTTCTGGGCTGGTTGTGTACCTGCCCTGCACTACCCGGGAACCAGTCACTTCTCTGGGTTCCTCTTAGTGAACAATAGGATTAAAGGCCATGGTCTTGGCCCCAAGTGTGTTTATTGCTGCTGACTGTCTTTGCTTCTTTGACCTTTCAAGAGACAGAACTAGGAAATACACACACATGTATTTACCTACATGTTCACATACCTTTCTACATAACCAAACATGCATACATATACACATATAAATATGCATATACACTTACATATAAACACGCACGTGTTCCTATTTTAGAACTCATGCATCCACACTGATCCCTCCAGCTCCATTTCAATTCCACAGGGTCGTTTCCTGCCTTCCCATCCCATATTTAGCAGTTCTTCTTCCACAGTGAATTCTGGTTTTCAAAATCATTCACTCATTTTCTTAGTCCTTCATTAAATCTAAATTACTTTTGAGACTTGTTTCACCAATACTACTACAACTAACAAGTTTCCTTCCCTTGCCCTTTACCCCAATCTGCCATATTCATAAATTATTTGAATTAGTCTTTCCTTCTTTTTTTGGCTCTTCAGCATGATTATAGTATTCCTCTGATCTATAGTTGCATTCTTTATTTTCAGTTTGCTCTCAGTTTGAAGATTTTCTTTCCCTTTCTTATTGATTTAATTTAATTTTTAGAATATATACAATATAAGCATGCTTTTAAAAATCAAACTGTATGAAGAAGTATACTTGAAGACATTTACTCTTTCTTGTGTCCCATCATTTCCTTGTAGGTAACCAACTTAATTGTGTTCTGCTTACACTTCTGTTGCTTTTGTGAAAATAAGCAAAATTATAATTTTTCTCTTTTCTGTTCTTAAAAATGTAGCATATTATATATGCTTTTGAATACGTTATTAATTTAATGATATCTCATGGAAATCACTTCACACCAGTTCACAGAGGTCTTCCCCATTCTTTTTCAGAGCCGTATTATGCTCCATTATTTATGCATACCTCAGTTTATCTGCTCTCCTATGTATGACAATGTAGATATTTTCCTATATTTCACAATTACAGATGATGCCACAGTGCTGTGCGTATGTTTCTTATGCCTGGAAATATACCTCCAGGGCAAGTCTCTAGGTGGTGCCACATTCCCCAGAGTGGGGCTCTGCCAGCCTCTGTTCCCATCTGTGGATGCACAGCCTTGCCACCAGAAGGCATCGTGGCAGAGTGGAATTTTTGTCAATCTCGTGGGCACAAGACAGTATTTCAGTGTAATTTTAATTTTCATTCCCCTTGTGATGAGAAAAATTTAACTTTTTCTGTATGTTTTAGGGTCTTTTTAATAGCTCCTTTTGTGAATTGTCTGTTTGTTCATATCTTTTGCCCATTTTCTTTCCCTCCATTTTTATGAGTCTCTTATGGACTACTGGTATTAACCCTTTGTCTGTGATGTATGTGACTAGTATTTTCTCATTTATTTACCTCTTTGGCTTTACTTATGGGGCTTGTCGTATAAAAATGTTTTTTGTAGAGACAAATTATTCAGTGTTTTACTAACTCCGGGATTTTAGTCATAGGTTAAGAAGCCTATTATGCCCAGTTTATAAAAGAATTTACCCAGGTGGAAACACAGTTTTAATAGTTATATAATGTGTCATGGAAATGATAAACAGTCATTTTTGTATGGATCCTAAAAGACAAATTAGTTTTCTTAGGGAGATGGGAGAGGAGGAGAGATGAGGAGAGCGAGTTTGGAGGTTGGAGGTATGATGCAGATACAGAAAATGTAGTCTCTGCCCTGCAGCAATGGACACTCATGCGAGGAATCAAGACACATGGGGGTGACACACTCCAGTGGTAGGAGCCCCACTGAGGGCTGTGGTCTTTGGGGGCCATAGAGGTCCTCTGGGCTACAGAGGAACACTGGGGCTGGGCCAGGACTAGGGTGAGGCAAGAGAGACGATTAGGGCAAAATGTAAAGAAGTGTTCACTCTCAGGTTTCTGGAGTACAGGGCTGCTGCCTAGGGGTAAGGGCCTCCTTAAATGCGGTGGCCTGTAGCCATCCCTCGCTCACCCTCATCTCTACCCTGTTTTGGGAGGAGCCAGGGCCCTGGGGAAAGGTACCAACTGAATGGGCAGGGAGGGGAGAAGTACTGTGGACCCCAAGACTTTATGCTTAGAAACAGTTCATCCTCAGCACTGACCAAGCCCACAGCACTGTAGTAAAGCATGAGAAGGGTGGGTGGGGAGGAGCCTGGATCTTATCCCAAAGAGGATGGGAAAATGACTGAGGACCTTGGAAATGTAGGAAATTATGCCCAAGTGGGGGAAATGAGAATGAAAATGGCCTCTTCCCAGAGCTGATGTCAAAATTAAATGAGATAATTGCTGTAAACATTCTCAGCTGGCATCAGGCCCAGCATGGAGTAGAAGTTCAATAATCATTGTTTCCTGTACTTTGAGGGAATCTACGATTTTCTTAATCAGGTTTCAGGTCCAATGCCCATGACACCATGAAACTTTTCAAACCACAGTGTAGAAGTAGAAAACTGTAACACACAAAACTGAAGGTCAGCTGGGGCCCAGAAACATCTTATTCACTTAGATCTGGAAACATCTGGGAAGAGGAAGATGGTGTTATGCAAGGACTGGAAAAAGTCAGAGCAGAAGGTGGCCCCAAAGCCCCTGGTTTACAGAAGTGGAAACTGAGGGCTGCGGAGGGTCTCATGGTGAGTTGATGGTCCGAAATAAGGTCAGGACTATGAGGACCTGAGCAGACTCAAGAGAAGCAGGGCCACCCATCTCCCCGGCATACCCCTCCTCCTAGAAAGCCCCCATGTTTCTGCAGGAGACCTGACAGCCTGGAGAGCCTCCCCTCCCTGAGCTGGGCTCACCCAGGAAGGAAAAAAGTGCCAAAAGCCTGACACAGGCAGCTGGCCCTTCCCACACACCGCAGCAGGCCTGGAAGGGGGCAGCAAGGTCTACTCTCTCTATTCCAGGCCAGCTCCCTGAGGGAGGACGCCCCAAGGACCCCACGTTCCTCCCCTCCCCAGCTTCAGTGAAGGCCATTTCTTGTGGTCCCAGGGGTCACATCAATCAAGTACGTGGAAAAATAATAAGTCTGCAGTAATGTGGCCCCTGTGTCCTTTCGAGCTCACTTATCTGTCTCTCCTGGATCCTGCTGATGGAGGCCAGGAGGTTGCCGATTCTTCCAGACATGTTGGTGGAGGGAGGCACCAGCTGCTGGCTAGAGCTTCCCCCTCACCCCTCAAATCCTGCAGCTTCTGCTGAGAATTACACATCCTGGAGCAGATTCCTCAGGGGCCCTCCAACTCTCCCTCCGCCATGGCCCACTGCACTAAGCTGGGTGATTAGCAGCATCATGATATGTGCTGGCAAGACCCTGCCACAGCCTCATCCCACCTGGGACCTTCTCACCAGAGAGCTGCTTAAAATCCATCTTCCAGGCTGCCCAACCTCACCCCAGCCTGTCTGTCCTTCGTGGCCCAACACCCCCCACCCCACCGCCACATGCTTTTCTCAAATCACAGGTGGAAAGTAACCTTCTCCCTCTGCTTGTCACCTGCATATAGAAGTTCCAACTTTTTGGGCAGGCCCAGCAATATCTGGTTTTGTCATGGGTAGTTGTGAACAAAACTGTCTGCCCCTTATGAACCACCCAAGAGGTAGGGCTACTTCTTACTCTTCTTTGAACCCCCAGATACTAAGTGGAAAGACCACAGTCTTTAAGGAAAGATTGCGCTTGGCCACTGCTGGACTGATGCTTGTGAGTGGCCTTAGGGAAGCCATACACCCTGCCTGGGTCTCCATTTCCTTGTCCAGTAGTGGGGGCAATCCCATCTGTCTTTCAGGGCCACCACACCAAACAAAGCAGGGAAGGTGCCCAAAACAGTAGCGGTCCTCAGCAGTCACCTATCATTCTTTCACAGAAACCTACTATGACCTATGGTTGCGGGTGACCAGAGGATGGCAAGCTGATACTTGTGCGTCATCTGTGAAGCTGTTGACAGCTTTCTGTCCTGTTGGGTGGTTCTGGTGATTAGCGTAGCATCTGTCCTCAGGTGCTAGTTGTCTCTCCCATCAAGGGGACAGCAACTTTTCTAGGTGTTTTACAATCACACAGTTGCTGAATTGAGGATGGAGGTTTCTGGGATATTCCTTGCAGAGTGAAGGCCTGGCTTAAGTGGGGAAGTGAAGCTAGAAGGAGAAGGGAATTCAAAAGGACCAGGGGCCTGGGCTCCTGATGGTGAAGAGCTCTTGGGGTGGTGTCTCCTCTGCCAGAGCTGGCTGGGCTCCTCCTTTGGGGAAGATAGATGGTGTCACCAGCTTGGGGAATAAGCCACAAGTTCTGCTTTGTTCTCTTGTTTAGCTTTTGGTGGGGCCTGGGAACAACGGATAGTGGGGCTCCCCAGGCTTGTGCAGGGCCAGGGAGGGAGCCGGGGAGATCCAGGGCTAAGGGGACTTGGGGTCCCAGGCCCAGCACTCTGGGATCTGCACCCAGGTTCCAGTTTTTAACTGCCCCCCTCCATACTTCTAGCTGGGTGGCTGATTAAATGCCAGTTGAGTGTAAGCTGTGCCAAGTCCAGGTTGCAGCCCCCTCTGGGACAGGAAGTGAAGGGTCTCTTTCCATGCACTCCAGTGATGTGCCTGGAAAGCAGCCACACCACAGCAGGCAGGGCACTGACACTTGTCAGTGCAGAGGGTGGGCACAGGGGAGGGGCTGAGCCTGGGGTGCAGAGTTGACCAAGAAAGGCCCCAGAGAGGCACCTGTGGCACCAGGCCTTGAACTCATCCGCGGACAGGTGGGGCCTTGCCAATCGCTTACTCTGCTAAGGTGTTCTCGGGTTTTCTTCTCTTCCTGCCTCACCCCCAGCACCTGAGGACCAACAGGAAGGCGCTGCCCTCTTAGGGCCAGTCTGACAATGCTGAGCTCTGTGGTTGCCCCTGAGAGTGGCTCTGTTCTGAAGGGGCTGCCAGACTCATTGGGCTGTGATGGGTGAGTCTCTGTTCGTCCTGATGGGCCCAGATACCCCTGCAGAGTAGAAAGGCCAGATACTAGTTAGCCAAGCTGCTTGGGACAGACAGACACATGCTTATACTCACTCAGTACACAAAGGTTGCTGTGGCTTCACCTGGTGATACAGGGCAGGGCAGAGAAGCAGCAGGCATCTGTTGCCGTATCACACATACTGCGTCACGAGAGCATTCTTGATGTTGGCCTGCATGTTTTTTGCTGGGGGAAGGAGGCCTTTGGGGTGAGTGTGGTTCAGATGGAGCTTTCGGAGAACAGATAACAGAATGACATTTTAATTGCATTTCTGGCTAAGGTTAAGAGAGCTGTAGGGGAGAAAGAAGATGGAGTCAGGGAAACACAGTGCCTCCTTCTACTCTTACTTATAACAGGGAAGACAGATAATTTATCATCCAAATGGGACACTTTTGAGAGTGAACGTGGGCATTATTATAATGATTAGGGGAAACAAGTGTAAAATAGGACTTCCTCTGGCAAACACGAGACTTCATGAGCTGTGTGCTTGGCTGTGTTTTCTCCTCTGCATTGTGCTCATGATAAAAAGACCTCATGACCCTCTCTAGGCAGCTAATGAATTGTGGAGCCCTTAGCATGTCGCGTTAGCTTCCTGACCCTTAGCTGCCTTATCCATAAGTTTCACTCATTTGTTCTACAGATGCTATTTTGTGCCTTGTGTGTGTAAGATAATGTGCCAGGTGCCACAAGTTCAGAAGCAACAAAGGCAGGGCCCTTTGGGGTCCCTGCCCCCTGTTAGAGACACAGCTCCTATCCATGAAGGCACATAGTCTAATTTGGGGGGCCAAAACAAAAAAGAACGACAGAGCAGAGTTCTCTCCAAAGCATGCCCAAAGGACAAAGGCAAGGCAAGGAGCCTGGAAGGTGGGAAGTATGAGCCCATTTTATAGAAGAGAAGCCGGAGCAGCAAAGAGATGGAACACTGCCCAGCGGCATACAGCTCAGATGTGATAGAGTTGGGATTTGAACCAAACCGACAGTAAAGCCCTGTTCTTTCCTTATACTTCATATCTCTATTGTCTCCTACTTGCCTTCCCCTGTTCTCCATGTCGCCATCAGGACAGCAGACCCTGTGACACAGACAGACTCCATGGCACAGCTAGACCCCTGCAAGGAAGAGCCCGGGATCACTTGTTCTGTCCGCACAGACTCCAGAGATGGGATGCGGGCCCAGTAAACTTCTGTTTCCAGTCATCTGGAGGGGTGAGGGTAGAGGAGAAAATGGGATACGCCTTCTGGAGTTGCCCAGGGATGGGGAAAAGTATAGAAAGTCATTTTTATGCTTGGTGCAAAATACACAAGACTAATGCCACTCTTGATGTAACTTACATTAAAATATTAACTAGGAGGCTGTCCCAGAAAGGGAAAATGATTTGCCTGAGGTTTTGCAGAACAGAGGAATGGATCTCAGATTTAGCTCGCTGAGTGCTCTTGCTCTAATATATCTGTCCCTCTGCTCCTATACTTTCATCAGTATTTAACAGATGGTTTTTACATCAAAAAAGTTAGTGAAATTGAACAGTTTAATTGTGTGTGTGTGTGTGTGTGTGTGTGTGTGTGTGTGTGTGGTGCTGGAAATGGAACCCAGGGCCTTGTGCATAATAGACAAGAGCTCTGCCACCAAGCCATCCTCCCAGCTTGCGGTTTAAATAATTTTAGTGGACATTTAGCCTTTAATATTTTCCTTACCGTTTTGTAGGAGCTCTTTTTATGTTATGGATTTAAACCTATGTCTCTTATATATAATTCAAATACTTTCTCCCACTTGGTTTTTCATTTGGATTGTGGTATCTTTGTCATATAAAAGTTTTTAACTTTTATTTAACCAACTATACATCACATGTGTCCTCCTTGTGGCTCATGGGTTGGATTTCCTGTCATGTTTAGAAGAACCTGCATACCAGTCGGATCTTTATCAAACGAGCCATCTTTTCTGGATCCGAGAATTTTGAGGGCAGAGGTCCGGGGAGGCTGTCCTGCAGCAAGCAAACCTTTTCCGAGGGCCTTCTAATAGAAAGCCTTGGACCAGGAGGCCTGGGACAGTTTATCAGCCTGGCCCTCACCCTGGACCCCTTACACCCACTCCAGCTCTGTGCCAGCCTCTGCCCTTGACTTCCTGAAGTTCAGGGCTGATTATAAGCTCACTGGAGTGAAGACTGACCGTGGTCCTCTCAGAGTATGTTTTCCTGGTCCTCAGGGCCAAATCTGAGCATGTGAGCTTGGTTTTCCTGTTTGAGGTCCTCTCCTCCTCCTCTCCACCCTGTGCAAGGGATCTGAAACCCCACAGAAACTGTTTTATGTGGGCGGGCACCTTTATCTGACTGTAGCTGCTTTTATGGGAAAATTTTCACCGAGCCGAACACAGAAAATTATCTTTTCAAACATACCGTTCGGTGTGGTTTTATAAGCTCTACAATAATTGCCCTAGAATCTTCTCAAAGAAACCTTGAAATGTAGTGCTGCTGTTACAAAGGAAGGAACAAACGTGGGTGACCAGAAAAGGAGTCTTCATCTTGCTGGGGTTCATCCTTACTCCTTCATTGTTTTTGGCAAGGGGGAACATTTTGTGCTTCTTGGAAGGATCCAGAATTTATTGGTGTGCCATGTTCACACACAAACATGCACACACTCATATTCACACATATCCAACCTAGCAAGACAGTGGCCCATATATAACATTTCCAAATAGTAACTCAGTCATTTGGTTTGTGCTGAGTTGCTGCCTTTGGTGCCCACTTAGTGCCACAGGGCATCAGCGTGTGTGTGTGTGTGTGTGTGTGTGTGTGTGTGTGTGGGCCGGGTAACAGTTAACTCCACAGAGAAAAGGCAAGGGCTGGAGGCCCCAGCAAGGGAGCAGCTGGAAGGAGGAAGGAGCTGGGCCAAGGCTCGGAATAGCCAGGTCCTGGCGCCAAAGGGTGAAAAGGGCAGAGGAAACGGGTAGGTTGGGCCTGCAGGAGGGGTGGGCAGGGCTGGGAGGGGAAGCGAGGGTGGGTGTGCGGGGTGTGGACTGTGGCCTAGAAGAGGTCACTGTCTGAAGAGAGCCTTCAAAGTGGAGATTCAGGAGTGGGCGGGAGGCCTGGAAGGGTGGAGAAAGGCTCTGGACATTGCCTCTGGTCAAGAAGGAAGGGCCACAGGACGACCTCCGGATGGCCATTGTGCAGAGAGCAGGCACAGACAGCATGGTGGAAGGGTGGGATGGAGGTCAGCGGGCAAGAGAAGGGCAGGGCTGGCAGAGGTCTCTTCCAGGCTCAGCCCTGGGCTTTCATCTGAGGGCCCTCCTAAAACAGAGAAAGAGGCTTCTTGCAGGGGTGGGGGCTGGGAGAAAGGAAAGCGCATCAACAGCTTCCCCTTAGTGAGGACAACATGACCCAGTCACCTCCTGGCTCAGTACACCCCGAAGTGCTTGGTCCAGTGTGGACAGTGGCTTCTAGGTCCACTTCAGCAGAACCGTCACCCAGTGTGGACCATCCCATGCTGTCCTTGAGTGCCTGTGACATTATAGTGCCCTGACCCTGCAGTGCAGTGTGGAACCGTGCCACACCTCCCTGATAGAGAGCTCTTTTTCTTCTCCCCAGTATGCTGCTTCATCTGTCCTGTCCCTACTGCTCAGGACTAAACCAGACCTTCTGCGTGGGAGTAGCCAAGGACACTGAGCCTCCAGAGAACTGGCCCTCCCTCCCTGTGGTGACATCCCTATGGCAGCATTCCCTCCCTTAGGGCATCCCCGAGGGGGGGGCAGGACTTGGTGATTGTGTACTTTGGGCAGGCAAGAACTAAAGCTCCTGAAGCTGAGGCTCTGGTTTATCCTTTAGAACTGGTTTTGTGGGCCCGAAGCACACATACTATATAGTCCCACTTATGTGAACCATCTAGAATAGGCAAAGTCATAGAGGCAGAAAGGACATCAGAAGGGATCAGGGGGTGGCAGGTGGGAAGCCACTGCTTTGAGTTGTTTAAAAAGTTTTGGAAATAAGCAAGACACAGTGGTGCATGACATAATCCCAGCACTTGGGAGGCTGAGGCAGGAGGATCACAAGTTTGAGACCTGCCTGGGCTATATAACAAGACCCTGTCAGCAAAGGAAGGAAGGAAGGAAGGAGGGAAGGAAGAAAGGGAGGAAGGAAGTGAGAAAGAAAGAAAGGGAAGGAAGGAAGGAAGGAAGGAAGGAAGAAAGGCAGGAAGGAAGTGAGAAAGAAAGAAAGGGAAGGAAGGAAAGAAGAGAAAATCTTTGGCAATAGTGATAACTGCACAACATTGTGAATATACGCAATGCCACTGAATTGTTCACTTGAAATAGTTAAACGACTATGTTATATATTTGCCACAACTTCAAAAAAATTTTTCCTCTTACAAAAAGGCAATCAAATGACAGTTGTCAAAATATATTGGGGAAATGTAATATGCAGGTATGCCATACTACTAAGAAAAAGTACTAGTAATTTTAAAGAGAGAGAGAGAGACCAGCTTTGGGTCCAGCCCCCACCAGGTACTAGCTTTGTGTCCTCGAGCAGGCCACTCGCCCCCCTACAATTGAGTTTCCTCGTCTATGAAATGAGCTGTTGTGGGATTAAACAAGACAGCAATGTGTGCAGCTAGTCCTGGGCAGTAGGAGTCTGTGAAGAGTGGCTGTCATGGTTCTGACGATCATGTCCCTCATTAATTTTAAGCAGCTCAAGTTCACAGCCCTAAGGAGGGGTTTCATGTTGGCAGGCGTCCAGGACACTATTTTGAGGTTAACCTTGAGGGTATAGCATTTGGTAGTGAGAGGAGTATGTGGGGGCAGAGGGAGGATTGGGAAGAGTGGCTTTGAAAGCTTGCTGTGCAGCAGGGATAGAGTGATGGGCTTTGTCTCCTAAAGTCCCAGCAGGTTCTGGCAAGGACCAGAGGTCCATGGTGCTGATGAAACTATGGTTTGGGGTTTGTTCACAAGAACCTTCTCTTTGCTGGCTTGCAAATTTCTGCCTTTGTAAAATGAAGGGTTGGTTGAGTGTCCCTTCCCCGCTGGGTGCTAGGATTTTGTGCCTCTACTTGTTGGTGGGGCTGTCTTCACAGTCATGTATCACTGGGGTTTGTCAAACTAGGGTTAAGACGTACTGAGAAGCAATATAGTTACAGTTGTGTGTCCTTCACCAGCTGGACTACCAAAGGCAGGTCGCCTGAACTTCCTGTACCTCTATATCTTCATCTGTAAAATAAGGATCACAAGATTCCCAGCTGGTGGGTGGGAGTAAGGGTTGGGTGAGAGCTAAAGGAGTTACTAGTGTGGAGTCATCTGAATAATGCCTAGCACTGTAGGTGTTCAATAAATGTCCGCAGCTCTTTCCATGTGCAGAATACTTAAAATGGTGAAATTAATCACACGCTGGGTTCAGGAGAGCTCCTGAAGATTCAGAGAAGGCACGGGCCCATTCTCTGTGTCCAAGGAAACAGCAGCCAACAGTGCAGCGTCCAAGGCCAGGAGTATGACTGCTGCAGTGGGGGGTGGACACTTGACCTGAGCCAGGCTAGGTAGGGAGAACAAGAGAGGGGTTCCGGCTGGCGGTGAGTGTATATGTATGTATGTATATAAGCAGATGAGTGTGAGTTGTGCTGTGATTGTGTGTGCATGAGTGTGTGTGTGTGTATTGCCAAGGGCACAAAGGCTTATGAGTCTGGGTCTTTGGCTTCTTTAGGCAGGGCCACATTTGGGGTTGTGTCATGGTCATGTGCACCTCTCCTGCTGGTGGCTGTGACCCGGAACGTGGCTCCTTGTGAATACAGGAGCAAGCCCTTGTGCATAACCCAGGGTGTGATTAATTTGATTATTTCAAAAGCTCCTTTGGTATTTCATGAGGGTCATGCCCCTGGCTGTGGGCTTGAATACAACTGCAGCAGGTTTCAATAAAATCAATTAATTTAATTTGATTTGGTTTTATGTACTTGGAGCTGGTGCCTCTTGAACTCAGTATGAAAATTATTGCAGAATAAAAATGCATATTAGTACTCTGAGCCCAGTGTCCTTGGACTCTCTTCATGGAGCCTGCAGCACTGGTCACAAAGGCAAATCCCCCCTGAGCTGGTGAGAGCTGCTGCCCACTGCCCACTATTGAGCCCTCCAGGTGAGGACAGTGTTGCTGGAGGCTGTTTGGAGCACTCCTCTCACTTGCTGAGTGAAACCAATGTATTTCCACTTCACTTCCATGAAAAGGATTCAGAGGTTTTGATCACCTTTGGTCACCAGCCTACTGGGTTTTGTTGTTAACCAAATTAATTGAAGGCAGTACGGTGTAGTAGATTGAAAGGTAGCTGGCTCTGCCCCTGGAAACACACATGAACCTGGGCAAGTCGCTTCTTCAGGCTTCTGTGTCCTTGGCTACATGTGAGAAGGGTGGAGACCTGCTCACAAGGCTCCTTGCGGCCCCGTCTTTCAGTGGGACAGCCTGGCTACCCCAGGCATCCTTGGAGAGTCCTGTTCCATTTTCACTCCACTGAAGAGCTCCTGGGAGTTCACAGAACAATTGCTGGGACTGAAGGCCAGGCCTGCACCCCTAAGCAGTGGCTTCTCCCCCTCATTCCTACATGTCAGAACTGCTTTCGGGGAGGAGGCTGTGGCTCAGGGGCCCCAGCGAGCATCTGGCCCAGCCTTTGCTGTACAGACAGGGAATCATCTGCGCTCCAGGATCACACAGCACAGCCCCAGGCAGGAACCAGGTTCGGTCACATTCATGGTCTTTGTAGAGGGCGGGGTTTTGTGCAGGGCTTGTTTTCCAAACATCCTTTTCATTTCTGTCCAGATGGGAAAGAGACGGGCAAGCCTTCCTGCAGGCCTCCCTAGTAAAGCAGAAGCTGTCAGACATTCCACAGCCCTAGGTCCCTTCCTGCTGCGGTGGAGAAGGCTGAGGACTCATTCGGAAATGCCCCCCCCCCCGCGCAAATAGTGGGACCCTACTGTTGGCAGTTGCTTCCTTGTCTTGGACAGACACCGAGGCCTGTGTGCCCATTGCCCTCCCTCCTGACCTCCAGGTTGATCCTGAGTGCTGATCCTAGTCAGCCTTATTTTTGTCATATAGGTCTTATCTCCCTAGAGCTCTGATGTAGCAGAAACTGAGGCTGTCCTTCCCATCTCTACCTTCCGCTCTCCCAGGTTTTTGTTTTGTTTTGTTTTGTTTTTTCTTTTCGGGTGAGGTCTTGCTAACTTGCCCAGGTTGGGTGCTAACTTTCGATTCTCCAGCTTGGGCCTCCCAGAGTGCTGGGATCACAGACCTACGCTGTCACTGCCAGCCCTAGCTCACATTTTCTGAGAGGCACCTACTGTGTGCAGGGAATGTCACATAACATCAGTCCTTGCATTGGTTCTGCACCGTGGGCATCGCTGTCCCTACCGTGCTGTGGGGAGACGTCCATAGACAAGTATTTTTCTCAAGGCCCCTCTCAGCCACCAAGTGACAGAGCTGGGGTTCAACCCCACTTCTAACTCCACACCGAGACTTGTAGCACACCAGATGGGCTCCCCTGCACAGACCCCTCAAGTGCTTAACCCCCCTGTAAGGACACAGTATGCTACCTATCCGTCTGCAGTAGCGGGGAAGAGGTAATAATAACAGCCTGTACGTATGAACTCACGACACCACAAGATTATCTCCATTTTACAGATGCAACAGCTGAGGCACAGAGAAGCAACGTGCCCAAGTCACCCAGAAAGCTCCCTGTGGTTACTGAGCCCTTCTTTGCCCCCCCCCGCCCCGCCTTGGTTTCCTGTGGAAGATGCTCCTGTCTGGGGGCGCCCGCCGCTGGCACTGTCCTCCACCTTGCAGACATTGGCGGAGGCCCTGGCACCACGCCTGGCCTGGGGTGGGCAGCCACCGGCGACCAGGTCCAGCCCGAACCCTCTGCCCCGCCGGGTCAGCGCAGGGGCCTCCGCGGGAGCAGGCGCCGGCTACTCGGGGAGACCACGGGCAGGGGAGGCGCGGACCCCCGGGGAGGCGGGCGGTGAGAGGTCAGCAGGCACAGCGTGAGAATGCGGAGGCGAGGCCAGGAAATATGCGGAGGCCGCGGGAGGGAAGGGTCGGGGCGCCCGCGTTCCCCAAGGAGGATCCGGGCTCCTGGAGACGGGGAACTTGCAGGCAGCTGAGCCCCAAGGCAGCTGGCACAGCGCCGGCCCGGGCGGATCCGGGGCCCTCTGGGCGGGGTTAGGAGGCGGGGCGTTGTGGGCGGGGCTAGCAGAAGGGAAGCGGTGGAAAGGGCTGCAGGCAGGCGCTGAGTCCGAGTCTTCGTGTGGTTACATCAGTCCCGGGGTTTGCTTTCTCAGGGATCAGGCCAAGGGGCCTGGCTGGGGAGGGAGGGGTGGGCGAACTAGTTTGAACAGGCCCGACAACTCAAGGGGCGTGGGCCTGGCGAACTGGGGCGCTGCCCAGCACCATCTACCCTCTCCAGGCTCGGGAATTTTTCATGAATCCGCCCCGTTGGTTTTATAGTTCCCCGCACCCCTTGGCCCGGCCCCACCCTGTCTTCTGACCCGCCCTCCCTTCCTCCCCTCTCCTTGTTGGCTCCTCTGCGGAATCGGTTAGCCAAAGGGAGGCACCGGGCTCTTGCCCTCAACTCTCCCACTCCCATCCGCCCTGGAGAATTAAAATCTTGCGCCTGCTCTTTCCTTCTCTGCCTCGATCTGCCAGGTCCTTGGACTTTACTCAAGGTCTTCTAACCTGAATTCAACCCCAGAGGCCCGCCTTCCCGTGTAGCCCCCTCAGAGACCCATCAGGGCGTTCCCTCCCCGCTCCAGCCTCACAGACCAGGGCCACAGGCTCAAGGACCCACCTGAGAGTCAAGCCGGGACCCAGACAACCTGTGCTTAGTGGGACCTGCACCCTTCTGGGGGCTGCCTGCGTTTTGCATAGATTCTTGCAAACAGAGATCCCCGCTTTCCTCGCGGAGATATCTCTCAAACGGTTGAATCACAGAGTAGGAATCCAAGAATGGAGGTTGGGGACCAGATATCTGAGGCAGCGAAGGCCTTTCAGGGATCCTTCATACCACACCAAGAAAACCACTATGCACTGCTTAGACTCCCCACTGCCCTGTCCTTGTGTCATTTCCTGCAGCCAGGTGAGCAAACCCAGGAACTCTTTCATTTCCTGGTAAGCAGATCAGGAACCCTTCCTGTGGTCACGGGGAGCTTGGCATGTTACTGAGCCTATGTTTTCTACAAGCTTAGAGCTCATCGACCAAGACTGCCCCTATCTATACATTAGGGACGTTATTTAACAGATTAAGTAACCAGGATCACTAGTAGAGCTGGACCACAGCATCATCAGCCACGTGTCAGGTTTTGGAGGCAAGACCCCAGAGTCTCGGAGGAAAATCACCTACTTTACATCTTCTGGAAGGAGACCCCAGGCTTCCCTGGGCCCTTGGCACCCTAGCCCCTTCTGACTGAGAGCACTAGCAAAATGTTCAGGGCAGCCAGCCAGCCAGTGGTGACAACCACAGAGCTTGGCATCATCCTCGGTCACTTGAAGCCCCATCATTTTGCCCGGGGAGACCGTGGATCGAAGGTGGGTCTAAGTGTGAACCAAATTGGCAGCTCCAGATCAGAACAATTAATGCTGTGACTGTTTTCCATTCATTACTCTCAACCAATATCCGAACAGGTTGCAAAAGACCAAGACGTGTCTGCTCATGCAGGGGCGCTTGTCATTTTGCAGCCCTGCCAGGCATTGTATTAGACCACAGTCCCTCAGAGCCATGGTCTCCGGGACTGGAGGCTCCCTGTCAACTTCCCTGGGCTGTCCGGGACTCTGTGGGCCTCTCTCCTCCACATCTCTGGGTCCTGCCTGCTGGGCATCGGCTGCTAGTGAGTGTTTATACGGCACATTTGTGGGATGGAAACAGGATTTAGGGGAAGAGTGAAAACAGGAAAAATTCAAGTCAAGCTACGTTTTTATTATTTTTAATAACGCATTCAGAGAGGAAAGAGGCTGAAATGATTAAAATAATATTTTTGGTGGTAGTAGAAGCTCAGGAATTCAGATGTCACTGATTTGGAATTTAAGATAGTTGAGTTTGGCTATGGTAAAGTTCTAGTTGCATGGTCCAGACACAGAGCCCTGATGAGTAAGCTGTCAGTGCACATGTGTTTTAGAGTACAAAGGAAGGTACATGCATGTGACGTGCTGATGGTGACAAATTTTTATCATAAGCAATTCAGCTCCACTCACTTTGGTAAGCCTTTTACTTACAAACATTTATTGGGTACTTGTTCTGTGCCAGGCCCTGTACTAAATGTTCTGTAAGCATTACTTTATCGAATCATCGTAAGAGTCTTATGAGGTAGGAATCATTAGTCTTCCTATATTACAGATAAAGAAACTGAGGCTATTAAGTGGGAGACCACTAAGATTCACACCAAGGCACTCTGGCTACAGGGCTCTTTAACAACTACATATGCAGGTGTTTTATGGAGAGGGTGAATGGAAAAGAAAGAAAAAGGATAAACTATGACCCCTACCCCTCCAGAAGCTTCCGATCCAGTTGGGAGAGGTAAACGCAGGGCCTGGATTGTAACAGGTACTCAGTAATTAATCGGTGAGTGAGACATGGGCTGAGCTCCTAAAGTAGGACAAGTCCTACTCTGCTTCCCTGCTCTCCTCCTCCTGCTTGCACCCAATAGACATAGAATAGCCAATAGAACTGCAGGGTGAAGAAATGGCCCATGAGCAAAGACAGAACTTGTCTAAGGCCCACAGAGTTTTCTGGTCTAGGGCTCCTCTGCACAGCCTTCTGATTGGCTGTTTGGAAGCAGATGTGGGGCTGAGAAAGACAGAAGTGGAACCATTGGCTGGGCCTTCATCATCCTTCCCACCCTGTCATTTTCATCTCTAGCCTCTAGGGAAATCCTACTACATACAGAGGGCCCTGGGGACTTCTCCAGCTTCATGCTCTACTCTAGTCTGTCTCCCCAGAACCTTCATGCCCATCCCAAACCATTATGAAAGTCAGGTGCCTTCCATGCTTCAAGATGGGCTGCTGAGTAGGAAGGTGGAGAAGGCTGTGCCTGGAACCTCCCCTTGACCTCCCTGTGCCATCCTTTGCTTTTGAAGTCTACTGCCTACTGTTCGTAGGACAGCAGGGACATAGGGACACTTCATGTCTTTGTTGAATGAACAAACACCCCAGTACACTACTAGGTTACTAATAAAAGTTTAGAGAATCTTGCAGGAAAGGGCCAGGGAGCTGGGAGAAGACAGGACATCAACAGCCACTTAGAATTCTGCATGATGGCCTCAGGATTCTCTCTTCAAACTCAAAGATGGGAGAGGCAAAAAGGGCCTTCAAATTCATCACCCCTACCAAGACTCTGACCCTCCAAGACCCTCATTGTACTGATGAGAACAGCAAGGACCAGGAAGGAAGCAGTACTTGCCCCAGAACCTGCAGCCCTTTAGGAGCAGGGCCAGGGTAGAAGTAAGCTCCTGTCTCCCAGCTGAGACCCTGCTCCTCAGTGTTCAGGCCCTGCTCTGGAACACACCGTGTAGCCCATGGTCATCCTGTGGGCTGTCAGAGCCAGAATGATGAGAAAGCTACCAGGACTTGTTTGCCTAACACCTTCACGGCCCTCAGAGGCAAACCACCTGCCATTTCTGATGGGCTCCCTTGGCAGCAACTAAAACAAATTCACCAAAAGCAAAGAGGAGGAGGCGGGACAGAGCTGGGAGCCAGTGTTAGCCTGTGGTGGTAACCTGGCATATTTAACTTGTCACCTTGTCCGGCCCAGATACCTTCCTTCCTGGCATAGGTTTATCAAGCCTGTGAGTTTCTTTTTGTCAAAGTCCTCAAAGAGAGAGGAAGCAGGGACCATCTCTGGGCTCTGGGAAATTTTGCCAGATGCCAGATCTCCACCTCCCTTCAGCCCTAGACCCTTTCTCTGCCTCTCAGTAACTACCCTGGGTTGGTATTGAGTGGCATCGGTATTCTTCTGCAGCATGAGGCACATGTTTGGGATCTTGCCATTGGCCCCTTTGGTTTGTCATTGTCCATCTTGCCATTGGCTGCAGAGGTGGGCACTGAGCTCATTTACGTCTTTGGCATGCTTATATGGCACATTATATGTGGCACTAAGCACTTTACAAATATTGGCTCAGATATTCTACCCAATATTTGTTTATAAATAAAGAAACTGAGGCAGAGAGAGGCTAAAGAACTTGTTCAGGTCACACATCGAGTGATGGCAGAACCAGGATACATAGTCTGTTCCAGAGTTCATGTGATTCCAGGCTGCCTTTCTGTTGGGAGAGACAGCCAGGTCCTTGCCAACTTGACGAGTCATTTATCTGACCCAGGTCTCAGTCTCCCCTGCTACCCCATAATATGAAGAAAATAAAAGTAACTCTCTATTAACTCCTCAAATAATGACTTTGAAAAATGTGGAGGGCTCCAACAGGAGGGTTCCGTCCTGGCTGACCAGGTTCCCAGCTGGGGAGGTTCAGTCCCACTATTTGCTTCTCTTCCTAGAGCCCTGCGGGCTCTGGAGTAGTCCTTGCCCGTGGAACCAGTGGCTTCTGAAGGAGACTGTTGGGCCCTCTTCCCCAACAGAGACCAATCCCAACTAAACATATTGGCTAAATGTTATCGATTTGATATTTATAGGATTCTTCTTGCCATTAATGAATGTTATTGTTTACTGAAGAGCTCTTCTCCATCATACCCCCAGTTTATAAACAAAGCCACATAGAGGAAGTTGGCCGAACCCCGTGAAGCTCTGCTTGCCCACACTCAGCTCCCTCCCCCACATTCCCATCCTTTGGAACCACAGCTTGCCTATGCTGGAGCGCTAGTTAACTTTTAGCTAAAATGCTGGCCTGTGTGCAGAAGATGCTTATTCTACCCCCAGCACTTAGGCCTGGGGAAGCCCTCTGAGGGACAGGCGCAGGCTGTGTCTGTCACACTAGCTGGAGAGGCCCCTAAAGATGTGCACTCTCCTTCCCCAGCCCTGCTGTCCCCTCTCTTGCTTTCCAATATCCTCCTACATAAATTTTTAAGGGAGACTTAAACTTTGCATTATAATGTGATGTTCCTTCCTGTTCTTTCTAAATGCCTTAATTTTTCCCTGTCAGAACAAGGAAAGGGGGAAAGGTATAAAGAGGAAATGGGTATGATTTTACCCCAGAAAATGTCATCCAGCTTTCCACAGTTTGGACATTCCCAGTGTTTGCTTGATGTTCTTGAGAATCTTTACAAAATTAACTTTGGCCAACCACGGCAGCTTCTTCTGTCTGGCAGCCACATTACCAGTGGAGCAGGAGTAGTGTTTAATGCATAAAGAGATACTGAGAAAGTGAAAAAGGGTAGACTGTTTTGGGTGTCTCTTATTTTACCTTTCAGGTGCTTTCTTTTACATACAAGGTCTGACTTGTTCCACATGAAGATCCTACAAGGCAGGATTTGCTCGTTTGACAGAGACGATGTCCAGAGAGGGAAGGGTCACATGCGAGTGAGTAGCAAGTCCTCCAGAGTAAGAAAGCAGAGCCCGTTGAGGCTGGCATAATTACCCTTCCTATGACTATAGCATCTTAGTACAGTTGTCAGTCTATAGCCAGATGCAGGATTTGTGGGTGCTTATCTTGGGTGCTGACCTTAAGCCTGGCTCCATCTCCACTCTTATTTCTCCATTGCTTTGTTCTTCCTAATTTTTTTATGTTGTGTTGACCTGGCATTGCAGTCACATTTGTAAACTGGCTCCAATCCTTTTTGAAGGAAGGTAGGTTATATTATATAGCACACACTCCTACACAGGCTACCTTTGTAAGGTCTCTAGTGGAGGAGATATTTACAGATTAGCCAAGAGCTTCCTTTGTAACCTTGGATACACCTCCATCCCAGGAGTAAAATGAGGGCATGAGCTGCCAGGGTCTTTGCAAAGCCCAGTGGCTCTGCCAGCTGAGTGTGCTGCTATCTCCCACCTTGTTAGAGTGTCACAGCTCAATGTGAGAGAAAGTCGAAAGTAAAAACCTGATCTTCCTGGTCTATTGCCCATTTGGATTAAGCCAGTGGTTCTCAGTCTAAAACTCAAGAGGATGCCCCTCCCCCCACCAAGATGTCCATACCATGCAATATCACAGCATCAACAAAGAACTAATTTAGAGAAAGGAAAGGAGAAGTAAAAAGAATTAAGATGTGTTATGTACATGTACAAACTCCCCATGATGAATTAATCATTATGTATGGAAAACCTGCTAATAAAAATAAAAATTAAAAACAAGAAAGAACTAATTTAAAATTACAAAGAAATAAAACTCCGTATAACATAGTAAAGAATATGAGAGGTACAGGGAAATCTCATTTCTCTGGCTACCTTCTCTTGGGACAAACCCAAAAATCTGAAAGAAAATGAAATAATTTTGAACCACCTAAAGAGGCCACAGAATGCTTGCCCTAACACACATACCTGTGGAGTTGGTAGGCCAATAGGTCACATGGGCCCTACCTGCTCTTAGCATATTTAATTTTCTAGTCCCCAAGCCGACATGTGACTCTATGACAAATAGGAATGTAGGGTAAAGGACTGCTAATGAAAATTCAGTTCTCTTTCAACTCTGGCCACATTCAGTTACTCCAGGAGGCAGCCCTGGAGGGGACTGGCACAGTGGGGTGAGAGCACAGGGTTTTTCTGGTTTTCTGTTATGCAAACCTCTTTAGATCCTTTAAGCAGTTCCCATGAAGACACCAGGACTTGAGCCTGTAGCAGTAACACCGTAGCTCAAAGAGTGACTGGCTTAATCAGAGGACACAGGTACCAGCTGGAAGTATTTGCAGGTAAGGTTTAGCACGGAGTAAGGAGAAATGTGGGGATGGAGAATGAGCACAAGTGCATCATGGGAAAATGTTCACCATAAAGTGGCTAGTGAAGAAAACAGGCTAAATAAACTGCCTTTATAATAGAGCCCCAAACATATAAGGTTTTCCTTAAGGTGTATTGTATATATTACTTTCAAGATTTAGAAACATAAGGTTTTATTTTCTAAATGGAAAGGACATGCCAGACTCAAGATGACTGTGGATTCAGGAGAGTGAGCATTCTAGGAAACAATGGAGCTGATTTTGAAGACTGTCATAGATATGCCACACAGTGGGGTCAGCTTGGCTTCTGGGACACAGTCAGTGGCCACAGTTCACTCTCCCTGGTGACAGCCCAGCCTCTGCCGTGGCCTGCCTTGCCCATTTCCCTAAGGCTCACGGGGTCATGAGAGGGTTCTCTCACCCTCCTGGGATCCATCCCCAGACTGTTTGCTTTCTCCTGGCTGCTCAGGTGGACTCCTGATCCGTGGTCATCCCTGACTGTCAGGACCCCAGGTCGTGGCCACCTGCCTTGCCAACTTGGAGCACTGGCTGTGCACTCTGCCATCAGTGACCCTTCTGACTTTGCATCCAGCTTGGCCTCTAGACTTGGTAGAGCTTTCACAGTCCTCCTCTTCACGTGTTCCCATCCTTCGTCCTGTCCACTGCCTCCCTCCTACCTCTGGCCTTGGAGCAGCTATCCCTGCTTCCTCTTGAACTTCGTGACTTTCAGGCCCTAGCACTTCCAGGAGCAAGGTCAAAGTGTGAGAAAGGAGTGGAGCTAACAGGGCCGTTAATTTTAACCAAAGGAACTGCTCCCACTTTTACTTGTCCACACAAGGACAGTGAGGCAGTGGGCCTCAACGACAACAGCCCAACTCCCAAAGGGCATGGGTCATGACTGGAAGGAGAGGATCTCCTGGAAGGAGTGGCCCGGGGTAAACAGATGCATAGCACTGTGGCCAGAGTCATTTTTTTGCAAAACTTTTACAATTATAACTGTATATTTGGATAAGTCCTCAACATCTTACTACTGCCTAACACATAGCCCATCTTCATCCATATTCCCTTCCCTCCGTTTTTCCTCCCTCTTTCCTGCTTTTTCCTCCCTCCCTTCCTTTTTTCCTTCCTTCCTTTCTCCATTCCTCTGCCCCTCCAAGACTCCCTTCCTTCTTTCCTTCCTTCGCTCTCCCTCTCTCACTCCCTCCCTTTCTTTCTTCTTTTCTTTCCCTTTGACTCTGACCAGGAGCTTTGTCATCCCTCCTTCATCAGGCAGGACTTAGCAAGAAAGCCAGCCCCTTGCACTTCTGGACCCTACATTACCCAGTGAGAGGCAGAGAAGCAAAGAGAAGATGGGTGCAATCCAGTCCCCTCCACTTGCTAGCTGACCTTAGGCAGTTTCTCTAATGGGGTACCTCAGTACCCCATTATCTTAGGCACACAGATACTCACCTTAGAATCTTATTGAAAGGCTGGATGGACTTAAGAAAATACTGTAAATCCTTTTATGTATTGTCCCACTCAGATACTCAGTAAACGGAAAGTATTAATATAATGACTACTATTATCACTATATCTTTGTGTAGGCAATCAGCCTGGATAATTTCAAGTATATACACTACATTATCCCTTTAAAGGCAAAGGGAACAGTAGGGGTCCGGCTTTTCTGTGGAAAACAGACGTGGAGCTGATTCTGAAAACTGGACAGCACTGTCGTCGAAGGCTGTTTCTACCTCAGCTCTAGGAGCCCTGCTGTGGACCTACCTGCCTGGCTTCTGGCACCCACTGTTTGTTTCACAACTGTTGGCTTGGGGGCAAATGATTGACCATTCCTGGTCCCTGGTCTCCATTTCCTCCCTAGTAAAATTGAAGGTATTGTACTGCCCAAACTACAGGGCTGCTGTAAGAAGTAAACAAGACAATACTTGTAGGGCACTTCACATGGTGCCTGACACCCACTAAGTGCTCAGTAAGGGCCCAGTGTGATTATTGTCAAACGTGTCTCATCTTATGCAAGAGATGGCTCCAGAAAGGTTGTGAAACCAATCCTATTTTCCCACAAGCTGACTTCATCACTTGACACAGGTTTTATCTCCACCTCAGATCGTCCTTGAAGGGCAGTGACTCTGAACACCTCTGCATGAGGGGCCGGTCTCCTCCTGGCACCCCAGTCACCCTAGAATGCAGTGGAAAATAAGAACACAGAGGAAGTAGAAGTGACGATTCCTACTGTACCTGTTTGCTGCCTATAGATTTGTTTGTTCTATCAGTATATGAATCATTTATCCATCTATCATCTTTCTTATTGATCATTTATCTGAGAAGGACCACCTGTAATTGTTTTCTATGCCTAAAAATATATACAAGTCACAAAATAGTTTATGTTTCTAGTTGACTTCCCAGCTTTCTCTTGAATTTGGTTTTTTTGAACTTTTTGGAGGTCATAACATTTTTGAAATTTTAATGACTCACAATGAGCTGTTTTCCCAGAAAAAAAAAAAAAAAAAACTTGCTCCCATACTCATTCATATGGTTTAGCTGGAGGCATAAGGAACCTTTGAAACCTACCTGGGACACCCTGTTCAGGCTACAGCCAGAGCCCAGCTCTCCTACATAAACAGTAGTGACACATGGCTGCTCAGGTGTATGTTGATCTCACCTCCTCCAATTTGAGCTCCGAAGTCTGGTCTGCCAGATCCTATCACCTGGACCCAGCTGCCCTCCCACTGCAGGTCCCTCAGGTGCACCTGACCAGGCTGGCTGACTGGCCTTTGGGGCGAGGGCCCCTTGGCTCTCACCTTACCTTTGTCCCATTGCTTCCCCACCCTTCTTCCACCCCTTGTCTACATCCACCCCACGGTGCAAGTATGCAGTGACTTCCTTACCTGAGCAGAGCAGGGTTCGTAGAGTATGCAGAGCCTGGTCAGGGAGGCCCTGGCTCTCCAGGCAGAAATACACAGCAGCATCAACTCCTAGCATGGCTGAAGTCAGAGCTGGCAGGGAGATTGGAACACAGAATGGTGTTCCAGGATGGATTTTTCCTTCCTGCCTGGTTGGCAGTAGCAAAATGACCTAACCCATGGATAATAACTCCCTGGGTTTCTGCCCCAGCTCTGGCATTGACTAGGTATGTAACTTCAGCCAGACTAATCAGTGTCCAATTAGTACTACCTCTCCTACTTCATCACGCAACCCCCAGGGAATCAGTGAAATGCAGATTTGGGACTCAGATTCTGACTCAGTGGCCTGAGGTGGGGCCTAAGAATCTGCATTGTAGCTGTCTGTCCACAGCACTCTTATGGAGGATCAGACATTCATGACAAGCTGTAATCATTACATAACACATCCCCACCATGACACGTAGTCCAGGCTGTTGTCCTTCTCTTCATCAGGGAGATGGCGAGCCTTTATCAAAGACATCAGAATTGCATTTGTCCTTGAACTTGCAACTAGGTAGATCTGCTAAGTATGCTGGACAGAGGGCTGTTTATTCTCCACTAGAAGATGCTCCCAAAACAGCACCTGCAACCTAGAACAAGGGCCTGGTCTAATGTTTTACTTCTGTTATGTGAACAGAGCCTGCTGTCTACCTTGCTTTGGTTTCTCTTACCAAAAATGTTCTGAGCCATCTTCTCCAGTTCCCCTGGATTAAAAGTAATTTCAGAGGTGGTAAATGTGACCTGAGTTCAGATCCTGTCTCTGAGCTGCTATTCTGTTAATATATATATATATATATATTATATATATATATATATATATAATATATATATATATGGAATTTTTTTTCTGACTAAAGAGGATTTTATTGAGGATAAAAAGAAAGAACACATACAAAGCTCTGAGCACAATGCTTGGAACTGTTGTTGCGAGCAATTATTTTCTTTTCCCTGGGGTGAGCAGGGGCCCTTTAATTTGGTGTGGTCCTTGCACTAGGACCAAGTTTATTATTTTCATCTTGTAGTAGCCATTTAGTTTTGTTCTGTTCCCTGTTCGTCCTACAAGCCTAACCTTGGACCAGCTTCAGTTAGAAGGTCCCTGTCTCACCAGCCTCGAAGTGTGGTGAAGGTCCTTGTGCTGACCTGCCACACTTGCTGATTTGTATGGCCCTGGGAAAGGGCTGTGGGCTGCCTCAGCCATCTTTAGTGTCCCCTAATGACACACTGACCAGCCTGAGAGATGAAGCCAACCTCTGCCTGAGTACGATGGAGTCAGCTAAAGCAGATGCTTTTCTAGGAGGAATGAGAGTCCTGTTTGGTGCTTAATGCAACACAGAAACCTCAGGCATGCACCCTTTCCCCATCTAGTAATCAGCCACCCACCCCAGCTACTGGTCCTTGTACCCACTGTCATACCCACACACGCAGGCCTGCCTTCATCCTTCCCATCCCTGTCACTACATTTCCTCCCACTGGTCAAACACTAGCAGAGGAGAAGTGAGCCTTGACAAGATGTGCAAGATGCCAAGATCCAGTCCAGTCTGTAGGTGGATACAAACCCTCATAACCAATGAACAGGACAGAGCTGATAACCCATAAGGACGTGCTATCATTTTCTGCTGAAATACAAAATTTCTCTTGCAGGTGTACCCAGCCTACAGGTGGTAGGTTAGACATACCTATGTGGGGGCTGGGGACACTGAGGATTGAACTCAGGGCCTTCACACTGAGCTATATCCCCAGCCCTTTTTATTCTTTTTATTTTGAGACAGGATCTCACTAAGTTACTAAGGTGCTCAGGCTGGGCTCAAACTTGTGATTCTCCTGCCTTAGCTTCCAAGGGTGCTGGGATGACATGTGTGTACCATGGACATGCCTGTGTTATAATAAAAAATTAAGGAAGTCGTGTTACTTACATAATTAGCTATATTATGTATTTGATATGTGACCCAAGACAATTCCTCTTCACTCAATGCAGTCCAGGCATGCCAGGTATGTCCAACCTGTGAGCTATAGGTCGGACACCCTGCCCACCCCCATTTTTGGTTAAAAAGAATCAAACTTGTTCTCGTTTATGAAATAAGTCTGGTATCATTGGATTTTGCCTAATTATGTGCATAAGCCCAGCCAGAATAACCGACCACACAGGACTTTTTAAGTTTGTATTCCTGGCATTTGGCTAAGGTTGGACCTTGAAAAGGCTGTCAAGGCTAGGAGACCAAACCTGCAGTACCTACAGATTTGGAGGAAATTCTGTCTTCTTGAGGTTCCTCAAATATTTTCTGGTCATACCGGGAAGCGACCTGTCTACCGATCCTACCTTCAGGTACTAGAATCATTTTCCCAAGAGGGTTGTGTAAAAACTGGATCCACAAAATGGGCCTTAGTCTCTCAGAAATGTCTGGTCATACCTGATGCGACATGCTCAAAGACAACATTCCAGTCAAAGCCTTGGTTACAACCAATGTTTCCAAATCTGTCCTGTTATAAGCAGGACAGATTCTTATTGAATGTGTGTAAATAATTATATTGCCATGAAAATGAGAACATTCAGTTTCTGAATTATGGAGGGACTGGGCAGGGACAAAAAGGTCAATGTTTCATTGCTGTTTACAGACGCATAATCTACCAAATGGTTGTGAGTTACAGATAGCTTAAGAGAAAAAGAAAAGGGGTTTCTTAAAGCCAGCAGCAGTATTCCAAACAAATGCCATAATTATCCTTTACCAGTTCAGACTAATACAATTAATTCTTGTTTTGCTTGATCTTGGGTTAGGAGGTTTGTGAATGCAACTGCCTCTCCCTTAGAGGTGTAGAAATCCTGATTTGGTCTCCTAGTATAATAAGGTGAGTGACACAGGTACTGTGTCAGTGTTACGTGAATACAGACCTCTATTGATCTCCAGGATGTTGTTCAGAATAGTATGATGAAATCTCATTCTGTTGTGCCTGGAATGTGAATCAGTCCTTTATCCTGTGTGCCCATGGTGTATATGCTACCCACCCTGTAGTTACTTAGAAGCTATGTCTTTTATCAGATCAACTGTCACAGTATTGCAGTGCTTGTATTAAAGTAACCCTTAGAATAGCATGCATTTTAAAACTTATGAATTATTTATTTCCAGAACATTTTATTCAGTAATTTTGAATTCCAGTTGACTGAGGTTGACTGCAAGTTAACTGAAACTACAAAAAGTGAAATTATGGATAAGGCAGGCAGGGAACTACTGTTTTTGTATCTAAGCCAATTTGAATAAAATTATCTTAAATGGTTTTATACATTGATTTGGTAATATCATCTGGAGGTAGGAGAATATCTCAAATACATAGCATACATAAACAAACACACAGACACAAACAGAGACCTTATAGCTTTCATTCTAAAATTTGGGCCATAGTTAATATAGAAAGAGTCATGTAAGACTCACTGTTTTCTATATCATAGCTGGCTCTCATCTTTGCTCCACTTTGTATTTTTTCTCTGAATTGGTTTCTGACAGATGGAACAGGTTAGGGTTACATGCTTAGTGTGAAGACTAAACCTTGTTACCAATATTTACAGAGGTAACTTTCCAATTTTTCTTTCACTCTGATATATAATTGCTTTTGGGGCCCACGAGTCCCTTGAGAGTTTCACTGGGGTCAGGAATCTAAAGTTCAAGTGACCATAGGAAGTTGAGGGGCTGGAGTGGGAGCAAAGAAGTGATGGGGTGGACAGGGAGAAAGAGGAAGGGAAGGATGGGCTTGCAGGGGGTCATATGGCAGGGCTGAAGGAGTTGAAGGAAAGGTTGAAGGAGGTGAAAGGAGGAAGCTGAACAGATGGAGTAATGAGGGAGAGGTCTTAGAGGAACCAGTTCAGGGAAGTTGCTGAAGTTTCACAGTATCCTTAGTTAAATCATGCCAACAAGAAAAGAAGTGGACAGAGTTAGCACCACTGTTGTGAAGCATATCCTTAGCAGAACTTCTAAGGGAGTTTCAGTTGACTTAGAAGCTTCCACATTCTTAACTAGGGATATCTCTCAAACAGAGAAGCCTAGGACTCTAACCTGACCTCTGTTTGTCTAGAACTCTAACCCAGCTTCTAGACTGGAGGCCTCACAAAAGAGCCAGGAATTTCCTGCACCAACATCAGGGAATAAAGCACCAGGAAAGAGCCCTGGAGACTTCCATCCAGGAAGATTCTTGCTCAGTCAGGTAACTTTCAACTAAAGAAGTCTGGGACTCTCACCTGGACACCAAGATTATACTCAGAATCTTCAGAATCAAAGTATGTTGAATCATGCCTCAATGGCCCATCTTTCAGAGCACTGGATTGGATCAGGAAGGGGTTCACCTGTGGATCCCAGCTGTTCAATCAGGGTGAAGACAGAGACTTCAAAGGGGCATGCTCAGGGTTCTGGGTGAGATTCTGGGGTTCCAGCAATAAGTGTAATCTGTCCAAGTCAGTGCTGTAACTGTTAAAGTCATTCATATAGTTGTTAAAATGGTTAAGGAAGACGATCCCTATTTGTTCTTCTTGTACTTGGAGTTCAGCCCTGATAAAATGGAGGTGGGGAGCTGGGCTCAGATCTGAATACAGCAAGGATGAGTAGGGATTTATGGGGAGGGGTGTGAAATTGCTAAGAGAAGACATCACAAGTAGGGGATTCTTGCTGCAGGCAGGCCAGCAGACCAGGGTGATTAAATATCGGGGTGGAGGGCATTCTCGCTAATCTTACCAGGATTCTCCTTAAAACAGGGCCAGCTCCAGACAGAGCTCAAAGCCAAGGCCTAGTTGAGAAAGAGACTCAGAGGAGCCTGAGCAGTTTGGTCAAGGAAAAAGTCTTTGTCTATACGCAAGGAATATGTTTCAGTAACCTAGTTGGGTAGTGGGGCCCTCACAGGTGTCCAGGGACCCGGGAAGGACAGGTCACCATCTTGATCAAAGGGAACAGAGGTCGAGGCCAGAGTCTGCAGCTAGCACAGTTGGACCTCAGCTCCCCTGGGTCCCTTAACCCCCAGAGATTCTGTCCTGGGCACAGTGAGTGTTCATTTAGTATCAGGCAAATTAGTGGTATGTCTAGGTCAAAATTCTCAGTTTTCTGGGTATAAATGTTCACTTAAAAACAAAATAGGTTCCCTAGTTAACCCCTCCCTTACTGTGCAGCTGAGTTTAGCTGACTGCTGGCAGAAGAGGGTCAGAAATGGGAGCACTGGGCAGGGAGCTGGAAGTTGGCATTCCATGGCCACAGTTCTACCACTGCTCCCAGTGTGACCTTAGGCAAGTCCCTCCCCGCCCTCAGTCCCATTTCCTCATTTTATGTGGGAGCTATAATTCCTGCTGCTCTGGTCCCTTGGGATCATTTGAGGGGAGAGATGGACAAGTGGTTGACCTAAGGGAGGAGTTGAGAGATGAGTGATTGGACTCCACCAGAGTTCACTGTAAATGCTCAGCTGTTTATTGTCTTTCCCCAGCTAGCAGGCCTGCTCCATGCAGGTGGAGACCACAGTGGTTTCTCACCACTGTACAGCAAAGCCTAGGGTAGTGTGGGTGGGATAGATAGCTCATAGCTCATAGAGAGGAAGGAAGGGGCAGGGGAGGGAAGGAGGTGGCGGGGAGGGAAGGAGGCAGAGGAGAGGGAAGACAGGGAGGGAGGAATAGATTAGAGGGGAGGAGGGAGAAGGAGGGCAAGGAGAGGGAACCTGCCTCCTGAACCTGGTAGTGTCACCCTCTTCCTGCCACCATCCCACCTTGGCCAGGTTCTGACCAAGCCTCCTCCTCCTCCCCCAGGCTGCCAGTGTGTTCCCGTGGTGACAAGCCCAGCTCCACCCTCAGCCAGGCTTAGCTAAAGCTCCTGCTTGGCACTCGCCCCTCCTCCCACCTGGGTGTGATGCAGTCTTGGGAGTAGGAGGGTGAGGCCCTGGCAACCTGGGGCCTCAGGCTGTGCACAGAGGGCTGGGACCTTGCTCGCTCTCCCTGCTTGTTGTGCAGCCAGCCAGGCTCAGAGCCCTTCCCTGTGCCCCAGCCCAGCAGGGTTCTTCCCCCTCTCTTCCCCCAGAGAACACCCCAGCATCCTGTGCTTACTCAGCACCTCCCTTCAGAGGTTCCAAAGCCCCAAACAAGTGCCAGCTGGCCCCCAGAGCACCTGAGAAGTGGGAGGCAGGCTCTGCAGGTATCTGGTCCTCCCTTTTGGAGCCACACAGCTCCTCCCTCACCCTCCAGCTCCCACAGGACAGGGCAGCCAAAGGCCGACCAGCCACGGGACTCTGCTTTTCTGGCTCACCACTGTGTTCTGGAAGAAGTAGAGTCTGAGGGAGTTTGGCAATGACTGGGCTTGTCCCTCTTAAATTCAATGGCAGAGATGTATGTAGCATTGGCAACTAACAGATTTGGAAACTGGGTGACCATGAAAGGGCTGTTAGAGCACAGCTTAGATTCAGTTTGTGGCTACTTCCCTGTTCTTGATGGTAAATAACAATGGATTATTATTTCAAATCAGTGTGGAATACATGCCAGTGAGATCTCACCTATGCGTCAGAGTAATAGAGCTATGAGCACAGCGTCCACTGGGGCTAATGGCAGAACCATGGGCTTCAGAGCAGAGAAGTCTTGGCCTGCCCTCCAACTGGAAGCAGAAGGGGCCAAGAAGGAAGAGCCTGGGGCTGGGGATTTAGCTCAGTGGTTAGAGTGCTTGCCTTGTCAAGCACAAGGCCCTGGGTTTGATCCCCAGCACCAAAAAAAAAAAAAAAAAAAAAAAAGAAGGAAGGGCCTGGCTGCCCACCCCAAGGGAACCTCTGTTGGAAATGCCACCATCTCCCTGTTGTTCTGGCTGGCTGAGTTTGCTTTCACTTTTCCTCAAAATTTAATTAAACATTTGTTGAGCACCTAGTAAGTTCAAGACAGATGTCAGGGGAAGTCTGTGTGAAATGCAGTGTGGACGCTTTAGAGAGAGAGGGAGGGAAAGAGAAAGCCACCTCCCCACATTGCTGTGATGCTACAAATGTTAGCTCCTCTGGTGTGGTGAGATTATGAGTGACCCTTTCTTCTTTTCTGCTGCATAAATTTTCTCTAATTTGGAAGAATTTCATATGCAGCTTTAAGAGTATATGAATCTCGGTAGGGGTTTTCATTATTAATTTCAAAGGTTTCCCTTCTGCCATGCACTCACTTTTTATTGTGGACCTCGGTTTCCTTGTCTGCAAAGGGATACACATTACACATCCCTTCTGGGCCTACTCTCAGGGCTGTAGTGGATGCCGAGATGGCAGGTTTAGAAGGCCCCTAAGAAGTGAAATCTCTGGGTCCGGCAGTTGTCACCATTCTAAGTCCCAGGCCCTGAGGCCTGGTGCACTCTGGGGAAATGGCTGTTGGGTGTGTCCATAATCCTGCTGGTTCTCTCTGAGGTAGCAACTGCCATCTCTAGATGAGCCTCAGTTTCCGCATTTGGGCGGTGGGGCAGCGGCAGGATAAGGCCATGGAGCATCCCTAACTCTTGTATCACAGCTGTGAGAAGGCTTCTGTCCTCTCACACTGACTTGGCCATAAAGTCAGCAGGGCCAACAAACAGGAGCAGAGCCTTCTCCCAGCTGTACCCAGGGCACTGTGGCCAGGATTCTTTTCTTGTTTGTCATAAGCATCTGCATTTTCTCAGAGGATTTGAGCAGATTTATGGAACATTGATGCTGGAGAGGCTTTGGGTCATCATCTTATCTGTAGTCCCCATTGACAGAGAATGAGGCTGAGGATCTGGGGGGCACATGACATCCCAAGGGCATAGGACATATCTTCGAGTGCACAGCTTGCCAGTGGCAAAGCCAAGACTAGGTCAGTCGGTGTGCTTTCCAGATCATGGGTTCACTTGATCAGCATCTGTCCCACGTGTATCAGCCAGGACCTGCCACAGACCAGGCATGATGCAGTGCAAAAGACACAGAATTTTTGCCACCAGCAGAACTTGCCCTCCTTCTATGGTAGAGGGAGGGACAGTCAAAGAATAAAATCAACAGAAGCATGCGGTAAAATAAAGTATGCAGGATACAGGAGTGCTTTGATCAGAGGCCTGAGACTGACAATGGGAAGGGGAAGTCCCAATTTATCTGTGTGGTCTAGAAAGAACTCTCCAAGGAACTGATGTTTCTGTCACACCTGAGGTGGGGAGTGAGAGTTTCAGGCCAAAGAATCAAAGCAAACCAAGTTCCACAGCAAGAAAGGAAAGAGAATGTGTTGTGTCTGACTGTGATGGGAGTATAGAAGAGGAGGGAGGCAGTTTAGAGAGAGAAGCAGGGATTTTGCAGTGCTTTGTGGGCCATGGTGAACAGTCTGAAGAGCATTGCAAGTAGGCTGTGACATGATCTGATGCCTCAAACGTACTAGGCAAGTGATCTGCTACGGAGCTCTACCCTGGCCCCAGGTGAATGTTTCAAGAGGACTGCTTGGGCAGACGTGTGGCACCAGGCTGAGGAGCAGGAGAGGAGAGGGTCAAGGAGATGGATTAGGAGGTCGCTGCAGTCAGAGAGGCCTGGGGGCATGGGCTGGGGAGTGGTGGTGGAGGCAGCAGGAAGAGGAAATTCTTGATCTATCATGGAAACTGACTTGCCCATGGAAGCTTTGGCTGGGGGCCCAGTGGGAAGCAGGAAGGAAAGGGGGATGGCAAGGCGGCTTTGTCCGGGCTTGAGTGACACTTGTTCCCAGTGCTAAGTTCTTTCTCTAGCAAGTCTTGCTTCAGTGCCTTACTGAAGTCCAAAATCCAGCTTGCATCTCAGCTCCTCCTGGCTGACAGTACCCCTTCAGGTCTGTAAGAGATGTCACCCTACCTTTCAGCCTGTTCGGCAGAAAAAGAAACTGAGCACACAGTGAAAAAGCCAGGCCCCTTAGGGAGCCAATTGTATAGATTAGACAAAGCGTCAGGGCTTGAGCCCCAGGAGAGCCTTTGGGCATCAAAGCCACAAAAACCAAGGTGGTGTCCAATTTTGTGATGTATCATGCAGTGTCATCTCGAACAAGTTATAAGACCTCTCTGAGCCTGTTTCTCATCAGTAAGATAGGGAAATAATGGACTCTGCCTCACAGTTTTGTTGAAAGGAGTGAGGGAGTAGCCCTTTAGTAGATTTTAGTGTTTCTCTTTGTAGGCACATGGGTCAGGTATGCATCCAGTCCTTTGTGTAGACACACACACACACACACACACACACACACACACACACACACACACCCGTGTCCATGTGTACCATGTGCACAGAAGCAGTCCGTGTGCCCACATCATAATGAAGACTGGTTCCTGCCCAGGTTTTAAGAGAAGACAGTAGCACATTTCCTCTGGGTGTTTCTGCCTGGCCTCACCATCCACGCCTGCCTCGCCCTCCCCGGAGCAGTGGGGTTTGGGGCCAGCCATGGAAGTCAGGGTGCCTGTGAGGCCAGCCTGCTTCCTGACTAGACCCAGGAAGGTAGGGGTGGAGGCAAAGGTGGGGCCATGTGGGAGGGAAGGAGCCCAGGAGTAGGGTGAGTAAGGGGCGGCGGGGGTGGGGTCGGTGCCCAAGCAGGCTCCCAGGAGGAATCGGGCACAGAAGGAAATGCACAGTCACAGGTTTTAAGTCGCCTGCCCAGACCCCCTTCCGTGGGAAGCGCTGGAGCCTCCCTGTTCCCCTGTCCACACCGCAGCCCTCTTGAGACATCTCCTTTATGTTCTTCTTCCCGGAAAGCTGCTGGCCCTGAGTGAGGGCGCAGTGGGGCTGGGGCGGGGCTCCCACTTTTTGCCCAGAGCCATTCTGAAGGGCGTGTCCCAGCAGGGCACACACGTAGTGATTAAGAGGGAGGGAGGAGTGACATTCAGTGTCCACTGCAGGACCCAGCGGGTGGGCTGGACAGCAGCCAGCTCTCCCCCAGGCTCTTGGCCACAATACCATTGGCCCCGGCACCACCCACTGCTCTATCCAGACACCACTCCAGAGCAAGACTGGAGCCTGCAAGGAGGGGCCTGGGCAGGCTGCGTTGGGCACCTCCCCCTCCCCACCCTTCTTGCAGAAGCTCTCCTCCACATTCCCTCTGCCCACATCCCTCCCCAGCTGGCTTTGAAAACGTGCTGCAGTCCTCCCTCCCCTCCAAAGCAGGCTCTGGCCTGTACCCGAAGCTGTGTGACTACCCGATAGACCCCCATCTGATGTCATGGGAACTGGGAGGACCTTCTCAGCCTGGCCAGCTGTCCACTTGCCCCATGACTCTACCTCTTACCTTCCCTCCCCCACCCAGCAAGCCCTCCTTCTTATAGCAGCACAAACTTCTGGGCCTGTGTGGCCTATCTCCTCCTGCAGCCCAGTCTTCTTAAGCCTGCCTTACCAACTGCTTTGGGTTCCCGTCCACTCTGCCGAAGTTGCACCCCATTCTTTAGTGAATGGTGCTGTATGCACTTTGCCCTGCACTTTACAATCCCCCTGTGCTTTATCTACCCAACAGACAAGGCTTTGAGGACAGCACCCCACTGCACCCACCCCACCTGCAGGCTGTTGAGGCAAACCCCTTATGGGAACAGAACAAACACCTCAGGATTGATACTGACTCCATCCAAGTGTGTGTTACCACCTTTACCCTGCCTGGGTAGGGGAGTGGAACACGGTGTTATGCTTGATCAGATATTTAATTAGTGACTTTGTTGACAGAGGGATTTGATTTTTCATTCTTGGGCTTGGGTGCTCCAGGAGTATAGGGGTTTGGGTTTTTTTTTAAATTTTATTTTATTTTAATGGTACATTTTAGATGTACATAGTGATAACATTCATCATAGGGGATTTGTACCTGTACATGACATATCTTGTTACTTCTTTTTTCCCATTCCCCTCCCCTCACCCCTCCTCCCTCCTTATTTACAAAAGCTTTGTTTCCATTTTTTCCTTCCATTTCTTATTTCTCTTGTCCCTCTGTTCCTTTCCCCTCCCCCTCTCTTGTTCCCTTTCCTATTTGGACATTTTCTTTAAAAAAAAATGTAGTCATCTAATTTTGGAGATTGTCCACTTACTCTGATGGAAATAATCTTTTTCTCCTCCCCTCAGCACTCAATACCCTGGTTCAGCATGCTCCCTATTGCTCTCCCAGCCCGCCCCCCCGCCCCAGCCTCTGTCTTCGGACACTGCCCTCTCTAACTGTCCTACCCTACGCAGCATAGAGGAGCTGACAAATGCATTCCAGGCCCGTACAAATACTCCTGCTCCCCAGCCCTGTGGCAATTTACAGTTTAAGTGGGAGCCACAGAGAGACCCTTCCAACCTTTGCTGGAGCAACTTTGCCTCCCCCTCCCCCCGCAGGCTCCCTGCAGGGTGTGCCCCAAGAAGGAATGAATCACTGACATTGGAATTTCAGGCAGGGGCACCTGTTAGAGGAGATATTTTAGTGAGAACCATCTTTTATGGGGCTCTGCAGAGCACAGCCCTATCCCTGGCTCTTTGGGATGCCAAAGTAACTTTGGAATTTATCTTTGACTTGGGGATGCTTTAAGACAAGGCCCACGGCTGGGAGAGTGGCAGAGGTCCTGGAAGGCCAAGCATCTCATTGTTTCCTGTGATCTGTGCTCATTCTCCATGGAACACAGGCTAGCTGGTCAGCCAGAAGGAATCCCCTTCCTGGCTCCTTGTCCTTGCTGAGAATAGCCAGCTGTTCAGGAGTTAATGGCAATTTCCCTCGGGTGGCCAGACAGTGCCAGGCGAGAGAAGCCCCTGACAAGCTGGCTGGTCACAACCTCCCAGCTGGCAGTTTTCAAGAAAACTATGCCGTGGTTTGAAGGAAAGGTTGGGGAGAGGGTGCTGGTCACACCTCTCTGTGACTGGTGGCTGACCTACCCCAAATGTGGACAGTTGGAATCTCTGGTTGGAATCAGAGTCAGTTTGTGTTATAAATGTGTTTGCTGGTAGGGAGAGGTTGCAGTGGGTGCCCCGTGATCCACTGTGGGCCCCCAGTGTCAGCAAGGACCTATAGTTCTCTGCTTACCACCTGTACTACTACTACTTCTTCTTCTTCTTCTTTTTTTTTAATCATTTGAATGATTGCTGTGCAGTGATTGGTTAAGTTACAGTCCCGACCCTTTAAGGAGAGAACATGTAATTCTAGTAATTTTATTGGGTTCGGGTTTCAGGCAAATGGAAACAAAATTGTCTCTAAAAATAAAAGACAAACAACGATTTGAATAAAACAACAATAATAAAAAGCCTCCGTTGCTTTGAGTTAAGTAGCAAGGTATTTTGTGAAATATTAGAGAAAGGGGCGAAATTTGGAGAGACCTGGGAGTAAAGGAGAAAGAAAAACTCCTCCAACGTCCTTGCTTTCATTTCTGCTCTACCTTCCCCAAAGAGCTTAATCTACGTGTTCGAAAGTGAAGCAGAAAGCGCCACCGGTGAAATTGGTCCTTGTCCCGCGCTTAACAGTACAGGTGGAGGAAGGGGGCTGTCTGCCAAATACTTCTGGTTGGAGGGAGGGGTGGGAGTGCTCTCTCCAAACCACTCCTGGAATGGCTTAACGCGCCCAGCGCGAATCAATGACAAGCTCCCTCGCTGGCTGCGGCAGGCTTCCCGAGCAGCGCTGCTGCGTGGATTCCCAGCCCGGGACCCTGGCGGCGCGCAGGACACGGCCCGAGCACCAGTGCGGCGTCCCGGGAGCGGCCAGGTGAGTCTGCGGCCGAGTTGCCATGTTGTGGCCGAAATCGGGAGCAGACCGTGGGGAGGAGGAAGCCGCAGCTCCCGGCCTCTGCGGGTATTCTCGCTCAGGGCGCGGGGACCTACTGGCCTGGGTGGCGCCTCGGGGGCCGCGGGGGCAGCTCCGGGTAGCGCTCGCTGGCGGGAGCCACGGAATCCACAAGACGTTTTAAGCCTGCTCCTCGCTGGAGCCGCTGAGAGCGGGACGCGCATCCCAGGTGGAACCCCGGAGAGACTCTGGAACTGTGCAGCGACACTCTCTCCGTGCCCGGTCTCGGGCAGTTGTTGATGTACATTATTAGTTTAAATGCCCCCCCCAAGCTTGACCCCCCTGAGTGTCAGATGCAAAACTCGGGGAAAGCAAAGGCCATGGCAACTTGGCAGAAGTCTTGATCCAGAGACTAGAGACGTGGGCAGAAATTAAAGGGGGATTGGCAGAAGTAGCTGGGCACTCAGGAGGCAGGCTCGAATCTCAGGCTGAACGGAGCTGGTGAGGGACCTAAGTGTGCAGACAGACTTGCCCAGCGGGCCAGTCAAGATGGGGCCTCGCTCCGAGGCGGCCCAGTGCGCTCCCCCCCCCCAGAGTGCCCGCTTTCGTCACCTCCCCACCCCCGGCCCCCGCAGCGGCCTGGGTTCTGGGGTGCAGGCGCAGCCTCGGGACTGACTTGGGAAGGACGCTGGAAAAAGCTGCTGGCCAGCCCTACCCAGCCTCCGCGGGTGGTGTGGATGCCAGGTGCCAGTGTCTGGATGCCGCGTGGTGAGGGGTTCCTGGGCATTCGGTTCAGATTCCGCCTTGGACCGCCCTGTCTGTGGCTGCGCCTGTTTTCAGATGGGCAGGGGGTGGCTGTGCTCTTTCCTTTAGCAGCCGGTACCTGGTTCTGTGCGGGGGGAAGCTCCAGTTCCCCCAGTTCGGTGGCAGATGAATGATGGTGGCAGATCATTTTCAGTCCCTCTAAATGTGGAATTTAAAAAAATATAAAGGAAATGATTGAAGCAATTAGGCAGTTTTCTCCAGATTAGATAGATATTTGGAAGTGGGAGGGATGCGAGGGGATGGGGTGGGGTTTCAGCACCACCTCCCCCTTCTCCCTGCCTTCACCTGGTAAAGTCCTCTCTAGGCTTAGAAGGCCCCAGGGGCCCCTTCTGAGTGAATCTCCTGGAAAGGAAGCAGCCCAGGTGCTGTCACCTTGTCCCCTTAAGGGCCCACCTTAAACTGAACTGGAAGAAAAACCACTCTTACCCCAAAAAGCTGCACCTTTCTTGGTAGTTATAGTGGGTATGGTATTCTTGAAGAGTTTCATACTGTTTCCTAAGCTCTCCCAAAATGCCACTCAAGAACCGTGGCAAGGGCAAACACCACCATCCTCATCCACCTCCTTTTACAGGTGAGGGACCGGAATCCACAGGGCAAGGTGTATGCCCCAAGATCCCCGGGTAGCAGCAGAGGAGTCCAAGGTGCCTTACACAGAACTGCCAGACCCCTGTTGCCAACCAGGTCCTATGGCCTCCTTTTGGGTTGCAGCACTTGGTAAAAATGGTGAATTTGGGCCTCTCTGATCCCTGCTGGAAAATACACACAGGACTGGAGCAGGAGCCACCCCACCTCCAAGGGCATCAGCACAGAGAAATGCAACCAGCACAGCTCTTGAATGAGCAAGTATAGGGCCCCAGCAGTCACTGGGAGAGCCACTTGGGGATCTGACAAGGGGTTTTTGGCAGCCAAAGAGTTCAAGAAGGGCTTCAAAGGGAGGTGACCTGTGGACAAGGACTTGAAGGAGGAAGACTTAGAGAGCAAAGGCTTGGAAGCTGCAAAGCATGAGGCTTGTCTTGTTAAGTGAGTGCTAGGAGCTAAACCAGAGAGGTGGAGGCAGGAGAAAAAGAGTGGTTATCCGGAGACCCAATCCTGTGTACCATACATTATTTCCTCTAATCTACCAATTCCTGTCAGATAAGAATCATTAGCTCTACTTTGCAGATGAGGAAATTGAGCCTCGAAAGGGTTCAGTAAACTGTCCAGGTAGTGACACAGGCAGAATTCAAAGCTACCCATTAAATTCCACATCTTTTTAGAACATTACACTGTAATTGGGGAGATGGGAACCACCTTGGTATAATTATAATACAACACAAAATAGTATGTAAGTGTCATATGTTGTATTAACTTTTTTGAACTTTAGTTCTCTCCATTCAGTCACTCACTCAGTTATTCAATGTGACTGTATTGCCTACTGTGTGTTTCTGGGTGTCATACTAAGTGCTGGGCACTCATCCATTGGTAAGTGGAATCCCAGTCAATTCCTGGCCTCTGTCAGTGGGAGTAGGGATGGAAATATACGTGCCCACTGGGATGGAGTGGACAGAGCGAGGCAGCGCATGGGAAGGTGCCTCAGAAGCTCTGCCACGGACACATGTGGTCTGGGGGAAGAGGATGATTGGAGCAGGCAGGGAGGAAGGAGGTAGTTTGGAATGATCTTTATGCTGCAGTTGAGGACTTGTCCCTGCCTCAAGGGGACGCTGTGGAGTGTACAGAGCATAACCAGCCCTGCCCCAAAGCCAGGGAAACAGTGTGAGCCTCTGCTGTTCTGATGATGGGTTTAGGGGTTTAGGGTTTGGGGTTTACAGTTGTGAGATCTGAAAGGAGCCTCTAGTTTTGGCTCACACCAGCTTTAGATGACAAGGGTCTGGTGCAGCCTCTAAGAGCACGGAACCTCCCCAGAGTGGAGCCAGCCAGGCTGCAAACTGCCCCTGCACCTCCTCCTCCTGGCCACCAGCCACGTTCCTCTGTGGCCGGAATGGTGTGCTCCACACTCGCAAGACTCCCTTGTGCCTCCAGGGCCTGGGAGAGCTTGTCCTTGGTCCAGACTTGGTGGTAGGAAAGCTGGGAGTGGGACCCAGGACCTCTGACCACCTCAGAGCAGCTCACACTGGTCAGCCCGGGCCGTTTCAAACCTCAGCCAAAAAGGCCACTACATCTGCTTATTCTCCACCTTCAGTGCCATTTCCTGAGACTTGGGTCCTTCTCTGTGTTAGCTGGCTGACATATCTGTCCTAATAGGATGGTGTCAGATGAATGTTTGAGACAGAGCAGCCATAAATATTCTGGGATGTCTGGCCTATTAACTCTCCTTCCATCTGGAATGGTGTAATAGGTGTAAGATAACCACCTCTAACATTAACTGTCCCTTTTGTGAGGACTGCGAAGTGCTAAATATGCCTTGAAGCTCTTATCTGACTGGATGATGCTCTGGGAACTTCCTTTTCCAGAGATGACACCAACTCTCACCAGGAGGATACTCTTTCATTCTTCTTTTTCTTAAAAAAGGATGGGGGAACGCTCTTGGGTGTGAGGTCACAAGATTGCATTTCATTTTGATGTCATGCTGCCAGAATAAAGGCATTTTTCTCCTAATATTGCTGATATCAGCTTAAGGGTGGCGAGCACCCGGCTGGCGATCCTCTGTTTACAGCAATGACACAGGTGTATAATTGCACCAGGGTGTTTGTTTGTGCAGCCTGTGCCCGGCCGTGCAGCCCTACGGGTTGGGCCAGGGAGAGGGCTGTTCAGTTTATTTTCCTTTGGCTGGGAACTGTGGAGATGAATAGAGGGAGGGGAATCGGGTTGAGAGATTGTTGCCAAGAGCAATTTGGAGTCTCCTTCATATTAGTCAGAGATTGTGTTTTTCCTTTCTGAAGCTGCCCGCCTCATAGCAACTTCCACAAAGAGCTCCCCCCACCCCCATCTTTTGTGGTATATGTGTGTGCTTGTTGGTTTTTGTTTTGATTTTTAAATTGCTAGACTTCTTATGACTAAGCAAAAAAAGAAAGAAAGAAAGAAAGAAAAAATAGCTTGGGGAATGGGGTGATGAAACAGGCCCTTGATATCATACATTCTGTGTGGCATGACTTCATAAATTTGAATACTGATCAACCCTGAGGTACCATGATGGAGTGAGATGAGTAATTCCTTTGAAGGGAGAGTTAATCTTCAATAGATGGCATTCAGAACTGAAGCATAACTTCACTTTCCCTTGTACATCTCAGTCCTGTGTTTAGATAAAGAGGCATGCTTGCTGTCTTCTGTTGCACTCACTCCTGTTCCACTTGGAAGGCCTCTCCACCTGGGGTGCGCTTGGATGCGGATCTGTCAGGGGGGCCTCCTTGCATCCCACCTTGCCCTCACGTCCCTCCTCCACGCAGGAGGTCAGCTGGTGAGAAAGACTCCCTCCCCCAGGGGAAAGAGCTGTTCCCTGGGGGCAGCATGGTGCCTATGAAAGCACAGATCAGGAAAGCTTGCTTGGCCACAGCCTGTCCATCCTAGGGCCAGAGCCCGGGGTGGGTTATAATGTATTAGTCAATAAGAGAGTTCATCCACTGAACAAATTGAGTGGAGCAACTTCGAGACTCCAGACTTGAAAAATTACTTAATAAGATGGTACACGATCTCTGTCAGCTTTTTCAAATTAGATACAAACCAGATGCAGATGTACACGTGACTCTACTGAATGATATCATATAAGTGGACGTGGCCTTCAGGAGACTCTGTGTTGCCTACACACATGTGTGCACACATACATGCAGGGCTCTCGACTTATTTTTTGGCTGTGGATTTTGGCTGACAATTCCATTCACTTGTTCCCGGAGATCATAGATTGGTTCTTTGGTCTTTGTGGAGCTACTGGAGAGGTGACAAAGGTCCCAACTCCTGTTGATACCTACCTTCCTTAAGCCCTAGAGAAGTCTAGTAAGGGCCCCCTTCAGTATGCAGAAGTTCAATAACAGAAACTTTCCGAAGGATTGTTTTATGTTTGTTTTTTAGTAACAGCTTTATTGAGATGTTATTCACATACCATACAGTTCACTCCTTTAAAGTGTATAATTCAATGGCTTTTAGTATATTTGCAGGGCTGTCACCACAATGAATTTTAGAGTATTTTCAAAGAAACTGTGTACCCATTAGCAGTTACTGCCCATTTTACCTCAACCCCCAGTCCTAGGTCAGCAGTAATCCACTTTCTGACCCTATAGACTTGCCTATTCTGGACATTTCATATAAATGGAATGATATAATATGTGGCCTTTGGAGACAGACTTCTTTCACTTAGCATAATGCTTTCAAGAGTCATCCACTTCATAGCATGCATCAGTACTGCATTTTTTTCTGCTAAATAGTATTCCTTGTGTGGATATACTACATTTTGTTTATCCATTCATCCCTTGGTGGATAGTTGGATTGTGTCCACATTTGGCTCTTGTAAACAATGCTGCTTTGAAAGTTTGTGTGCAAGTTGTTGTATAGACATACGTACTCCTACCAGCAGGGCACGAAGGCACCAGTTTCTCCGTATCCTTAACACTGATAATATGTCTTTTAAATTGTGTCTCATTTTCTAAGGGTTTACACGCTTAAGGAAGTGGTACCAGGGAGCATTTTGGAATCAGCTCAGTCACATTTACCATGGCCGTGGTGAGAGCCACCCGAACCTCTGGAGCATCCCAAATACTTGGTTATTTCTTCTGAGCTCTGTACTGAGTTTTCCTTCTAAGTTTCTACAAGACAATTGCTTTGTGCGGCTGGGGGCTCTGATTTACACTGGTATTTCAGATATGCAATGAAATAACTTTTTTCTAGTGTTCAGGGGGTATATGGGGATGACACTCTCAACAGTTAACTTTGAGCAAAGTGGTCATGGGGGACTGCATCTAGTTTAAAAATTACCAGAGATGACAAGAACATACCCTTTTGTCTGGACTTGCCAAAGTCCAGAGTCATTAGGCATTCTACTCCAATCCTCAGCAGCAGAAGGGAATTCCAGTAGCTTCTAGGGACTCAGAATAGAATTGACCTATGTAACTCAAGGGAAGCCCAAACAGGGCTCTGCTACTAATGAACTCTTGACCTTCAAAGTAGTGTTTAGTCCATCAGTTCCCAAACCTAACCACATGCTGTGATCACCTTGACGTCTTTTAAAAGATGACAGGTGCCAGGGCCCTGCCCAGGAAGGCCTGAGGAAAATCTTAAGGGCAGTGGTCAGGTGCTTCAAGGTGATTGTGATGAAGTCTAAGAACAGAAGGTAACCTCTCAGTGCCTCAGTTTCCTTACTTGAAATGAAGAGTAGGATTAGACCAGCATTCTCCAAAGCGTCTTAGAAAACTGATTCCAGCAGAACTGTTCTGGGTGGGTCTGGTTTTGCACAAAATTTAATTTGTAAAAGAGGCCTTCTCTGCTGAAAACAATTCAAAGAGTCCTTGAATAGATGGCTTCTGAATTTAGCTTTGACAGTTCTGAGCATCACATCCTCCGAGGACAATTGTCCCAACTTCTTGGAGGAAGATTTAGCAGGAGTCAGACAAATGGCACTTTACATGGTAAATGTCACTCTATTTGAGGGAGAAGACCAGATCATCTGCCCTTGCTACCCTTGCTGGCTTTATGCACACCTGTAGTGTGACAGAATTTGACTTTGTGCCACTACTCCCACCTCCCCGTCATCCCTACCCACTTCCCTTGCAGCTCCCAGGGCTTTCCCTACCTTTTCTCTAGCAGCCCAGTGTATCATTCATTCATTCAACCAACAGTTCCAAACATCTCTGATAGATAACAAATTGACTAAAGTTCTCAAATAATGTACCGGCACATTTTAAGCAGAGAAGCAACCCAAAGCTAATCCTTGATTTGGATGGAGGAGGACTGTGGCAAGACCTGATTCCATGGGCATGGGTAGGGTGCCTCCACTTCTAACCCTGTCTGTAAGCTGTGCTCCACCAGCCTCCCCCTTGGGGCCTCGGCCCTCAACAGACTGCTGGGAAAGTGCTTCTGTCATCCCTGGTCTCAGCCAAAGACATGCCTTCCTCCTCAACTCCCACCTGCTAGGGAGGAGGGGAAGGGAGCCCAGGTTATTAGGAGATCTGAGCTCCAGCTCCAGCCTTTGGCTCCCGCCCCATAACCCTGACTGGACAATTCACAGGACAGCTGTGCTCTGAGGACTGAAATAATTAGTGTTTATTAAAGCCGTTGGAGGGAGGGCCAGCGAGAGAGGAGGGAAGGAAGGGTTGCATTTCTGTCTTCCAACAAGAGAGAGGCCAGGTGAGGAAACTTGAGGCCAGCCTGGTGCCAGGAGCCCTCTCCCTCACTTCCTGGCCCTGCACACACTGATGACATTAGAGCCGCTGCTTTGGGGTGTTTTGAGAGGTTTTTCTTTTTTAATAAATGAAGGAAGAGCCTTGACGGTTCATTTGAATAGGGATTAATATCTCTGCAGGCTAGACCTGCAGAGAAGGAGAAATTCTAGAAGGGTGGAAGTTGCAATAAAAGGAAATGGACTTGATCTGCCTCCAAGTGATCAAGGGGCCTCCGAGTTGGCAGCTTTGAACGAAACATATTTGGGGCAGTTTTCTGGGCATTACTGTACCTTCATTTGGACCTTCTGTGAATATTGATGTCTGTGTGTGTCTGTCATCAGTGGATACTCAAGCTCTGGAGTTTTAACCAGGTGAGGGAGACACTGGGAACTTACAAACCACCCCGAGTGTTTTTGGCCTCTATTTTTCCTTTGCTCCCCTTTGGCATTTTTATGGAGGGCAGTAATGCAGGTATTTATAGTAAATTTTTTTCCTGCATTTCTTCCACTGCTCACTCCTCTGCATTTCACTGGGACCTGCCCACTGGGCACCACTCTGTGTTCCACAGTCATCTCGTATAGGCCCTTGTCATCTCTCCCAAACTCTTACTTCACCCCTCATTCTGATGATACCTCCTGTTTTAGGGAAAAGCCAACACTTCACATTGGTTCTTGTGCAGTATGAAAGGCAGGAGCTACTGCCTCACCCACTCATGGTGGGTCTGCGTTTGAGAGAGGAGGGTTGCTGGTATGCAATCCAGATGGTGGAATTTGGACGGGCAGATGTGGAAGCTGCTCATGAGGCCTGTGCATGGGATCTCCCTCAGGTGGCTGAGTCAAGAGGAGAGAGGGGACCTGAGTAAGAGCACTGAAAGAGGATAGTCAGTTGATGTGCATGGTGGGTATACAAGCTGGACTGAAAGACCAGAGGCCGGTGCTCAGGCAGTCAGAATGGCCCCTTTCCAGTAGGTGCGGGCTTCCTCAAGGTAATACTGGGTGTGACCCCAGGCAGTTGGAAGACAAGTGGAGTTTAGTGATTACTCTAGATGACTCAGGCCTAGGGGAGGGGCCCTTGGTGGGGCCGGGCAGCCTCTGGCTGGCCCTGGTGTACAAGAAACTGTGGGGTTCTCAAATCCAATGCCTTCTTCTCCCTCGACTCCCTGCTGAGGGGCAGCCTCCTGACGTGTTCGCTGCCCCTCCTCTCCCACTCCTGCAGTGTATCCTCTGAGTGAACCTGGCCTCCAGCTCTTGGAAGCTTTTCCAACAACACAGGAGTAGGCTACGCAAACTCAGGGAGAAAAGAAGGGCTGAGTGTCAGCCAACCCTGAGTACACGCTGCGATGAAAGGCAGAAGGGGCCTTTGGTGTGGGGAGCCAAGGAGAAGACAGATGGGGCCCTGGGAGGACAAATGTGGGCCCATAGGGCCTTCCCCACTGCCAGCGGGGTCATCACAGGCGGGCCCCGGGCAGTAAGGACAGAGCAGCACCTGCTGTGTGCCAAGCCTCTGCTTGCCCTGTAGGACATTCAGCATGGGTCTCGGTCCTGCCCTCTGAAGGACCATCATATGTTCAGCTAGATAAGACCGGAGTATGAAAAAGAAGCAAGAGTCTGCGCAGTCAGCACAGGAAAGAATGCCATTCAGGGTCAGTGCAGCTGGATGAGGGGTGGGCTAAGGACTCCAGGAGTCCTTGAAACATGCTCTGAGCTGGCACCAGTGGTGATCATGGCCACATGGTACAGTCTCCTAACACAGAGGCTCTGCAGCTAGGACCTGGTTCCAGTCTCAGTGCTGTCGCTTACAGGCTCTCTGACTTTAGCCCAGTGATTTAAACTCTCTGTGCTGAGATTTCCCATTTGCAAAATGGAGATCAAGCCTGTAAGACTGGTAAGCAGGCTTATCAGTGCTTGGCCTGTGGCACATGCTCTTTAAGTAGTGGCCTGCGCCATCTGAATAGGACCTTTGTCAACCTATGTACTCCTTCCTTGACTGCCTTTGCCTTTGAACCTTCAGTGTCCTCTCCCACCTCTTTCTTTCTCCTTTGCTTGCTCTCCCTTGTTCCCTGCCCTCAGGCTACATGTGATTGCCTGTGTCCAGGCAGGAGGATGGACTTGCCCTCCTCCGTTTCCCATATCTGGCAAGGTTTAGATCCTCCTCACAAATGCTCGGCCCAGGAACAGCTCTGGGAGGATTGCTCCTACCAGGATGAGTAATTCCAGATATTGTGCAGAGCTCCATCTTTCTCCCTTTCTCCCATCCCACATCCATGGAACTGAGAGCAATGTAAATGCCTCTTGCAACTCACATAACAAAACAGGATTGGTCACAATGGCCCACCCCAAGCAGGTGTCCCTAGGTAGCATGAAGTTAATGATGACATCCACTTAGACAAGATCTTCCCTGAAGTCTTGAGCTGTCTGGGATTTTTGAAATGTACCGTTTTTGAAAAGCAGAGGAAGCTTAAGCCCACCATCTGTCTCAGGTGATTGGATTCAGGAGCCACCAGGGGTCACATTGTCCAGGGCTGGGCTCTGAGCACTGCTGTGCTTTGGACAGTGGGGAATAGCACCCTCTGTCTTCAGTACCCAGAGTATCACGCGTTAAAGGTAGAGTTATTTTGATCTATTAAAACAAGAGTTCCTTAGATCTGTCTATGAGAAAATTCTTGCCTGTTCTTAGACTGAGTGTTTTCACCAGTGACAGTGAGGAATTAACTTCTAATGACCTTTCAAAGTAATTATTACTAGGGACTAAATCAGAAAAATAATGATATGGGAGAAAATCAGCATGAGAGGTAATAAAGAAAATAGAAAACACCAGTATGTAAACTTTTGAAATGATACCCTTTGAAGAGATCTAATGTTGTAAAAATGACCTATCACAAAAGAGTAGTTCCTGGCCAAATCTCCATGCTTCCAGAACTCTGATTGCAAGTGTCCATGTTTTCATAGTTGCCCTGCTGCTGGCATACCAGTTCCCCTTCTCTTGGCAGGGTGCTTCTTGCCCAAAGCACCATAGGGAAAGAGTTGCATGATGCCACACGTTCTTAGAATGCGTACCTGCTACCACCATGTAGTCACCCCACCACACTAGAGGGACATCGGCTGAACAACGTCTTCTGCCATTGGGGCTGATGCTATGGATCACCTTGTCCACTGGGGCCACCTAATGAGGCAAGACAGACAGAATTAGGGTGTCAGAAGCCCTCCTGGCTTGAAAGTTCATCCCCTGTGGACAGTGGGGCCAGGATATGGGTCTTCCCAGCTAAGTTACTGTGGACTTCTTGGAACCTCCAAGCCTCAGGTTATTTATCTGTACAGTGGGATAATCCTAGCTGCCCTCTGAGCTGATGGGAGGATTAAAAAGATAAATTATGCAATATATCTAGCACATAGTAGCCATGATTTTGAAAAGAGTTTTTTAACTCAAGAGCTTCCATGCAGCACATCTCTGGGCCCAATCCCCCCTTTCCTCATTGACTCCCGATTTCTTCCCATGACAGTGGCATTTCTCCTGCCACCACTGACAAAAGCTGAGGGCGTGGATGAGCAATTGCTGCCTCTGCCCTGGTTCCCTCAGTTTGTACCCATACTGGTCACTGCTGCTCTCAGCGGATATAGGGAGGGGGTGATAGCTAGGGGCTTTCTTTCCAACTAATATTAAAACTCCTTCTGCCCATTTCCCAAAAAAGATGGGAAATTGTTGTCCTCTTTTCTCACCCTGCCTCCTTGCATTTTGAGAAACTGGAGCCCCGGGACAGCACTTAACTGGTATGAAACCAAAAATGCCAACTAGTATTCCAGGAGGATTCCTGGTCAGCCATCTGAGAGCGGGGACCTTATTCCTAAGGTGCTGTGACTATCCAGTCACTGTCCACAAACCCTATGCATCAATGAGCCCCAAAACCCTTGTGGTCCTCACACAGGCCAGGGCTACAGGGCTGGACATGCGGATTCACCCACCCCTCACCCAGCTGGCTCCTCCTTAGTGATGATTAATTTAATCAGTAACATGATAAAGGATAATTCAGCAGTGACAGCATCTGAAAAAGGTAATTAGCAATAGAACCTACAGTTCTCAAAGTACGTGGTCATATTTTGTTTGGCTCTGGGGACAATAGTGCAGACTCTGTTCCAGCATGTGCCATTGGCTTTGGGAAGAGGTGTGTGTGCCACTGCCCATCAGCTTGTTTCCTTGGGGGACCCACGCCCACTTACTCCTACCCATGCTTGCCCACAGGTTGTGGCCAGGACAGACTACAGGCTTTGCTTGACTTTTTTCATCAGCCCTGAGAATTTGACATTCCTGGGTAGAGGTCACCTTGCCCCAAAGTAAGTGATGCCAATTAAAGGGGCCCTGAATGCCTGGAGAGTTGGGGAATGGTACCCACCCTGTGATCCCCAGGTCATAGGGTTGATGTGACAATTGAAATGATTCCTTGCAGACAGCTTTGCCTTAATTGGCATTTTTCCTGGCTGGCTGAGCCCTGCGGGGAAGAAACCATCTCACTGTCCCCAGGCTACATCACCTCCTGTCCATCAGCAACCACAGAGCTGAACATTATACATACAATAGGAGAGAAACCACTCTTCATATTAAGAAAGAAGACTGTAATATACATGTGGTTGTCTTATAAATTCATTAATAAAAAAATACACAAACATTCCTAAAGAAAGCTATATTTTCAGGACCTACTTTGCAACACTTACTTCTACATCTGCCATTCTTACAGTGCTGAAAGTCTGAACCATAGAATTAACCCTGAGTGTTGCTGTGTGAATTGTTTTTCAGTATTGTATTCCTTGTTTCTCAAAGGCTGGGTTCACTGGGCAGCTGGTTAGGAAGCGGTTTAGTGAACAGGATGTTGGATGGATCAAGTCCTGAACACAGTGGGGGTTAGAGGTGACAAGCAGAAGGGGCTGAGAGAGAAACTGTAATGCTGTTGGCCCCATGGCACCATCAACCCCATGGGGACCTCTGGAACTGAAATGGCCTCCTCAGGTTTGTCCTGGCTTGGGTGTTATAGATCCTCCAATACCCTCTGCAGTCACTGAATGTGGGCCATCCTTGGAAATGCGTCACTTTGGACCAGGTGGCATTTTGCAGCTCAGACGATCCCTTGCAGCTGTCCTGAGCTGAGGGCTGGCCACTGACTTTGCCCCTAGCATCCAAGACCACCCCCCAGGTAGCTCATCTCTGTGCCCCCAGGGCCTTGAATATCATTATCTTTCTCGTTAGTTTGTAAACTCCCTGTAGGCAGGCAGTATGTCTTTTATATACTGCTCTCTCTGTCCTACTTTCAGTCCCCAGCATGGAGCTGAGCACTTGGTAGGTGATCACAAAGCGGTGGCCCAGGTGGAGGCACAGCTGTGGGTATGAGGCTTGCTCTTGGCACCTGGGGATAGATCACCCAGGAGTGCGCAGCTGCCAAGGAGATGCTACAGCTCAAGGGATCAGCTCCTCCAGACAGAGCCCTGGGGACAGCCTCCTCTATGGATCCAAACCCCTCCTGCAGGGAGTCAGGCTCCAGGAGGGATGACTCCAGCCCTCTCGAGGCGGGGGCTGGAGAGCATGCAGTATGAAAGCGGCTCCCGCCCTTTTTATTCACTCATGCTCGGGTTCCTTCACTGGCTCGCTGGGGCCCTGCAGTAGTGCTGGCACAGGACTACAGAGCACAGATGCAGGCAGCTCCAGGGAATGGACGTATGCACAGCTGGACAGGAATCTCAGAACAACCTTCCAACTCTGCCCCCACCACCAGCCCTGGGGAATCTTACTCATGTCCATTTGACCTCCTTCTCACAAACCCCCTCTCACTTGGCACATCCCTCCAACTCTACCCGTCGTTCTTTGCTGCCCTGTGCAGATATTTCACAGAGTGTGGTGTACCATATTAAGTCAGCCTAATCCTTGCGATTCCAGCTTCCCAGCTGCTCTGGAACTTCTCAGTAGAGTTGGCTGTTGCCATGTGGCACCCTGGTTTTAGTGGCATCATTGGCTGTGTCCCTCTGACACAGGGATCTCATACATGAGCAGGCCAGAAGGTCCAGTTTCTGTCCTCCACTTCCCACACACCCTGCTCCAGCATCTCCGTGCCCTTAAAGATAAAGCAAGCACACCATCTCCATAACAAAAGAGAAAAAAAGTTAGTCACAACCCTTATGCCCCAAACAGGACAATGGTGATATCAGTTGTCCCTCATTCTATATCGTGGACTATTTGAAGGACAAACCCAGACACTGCACAGCAACGTGGGATGGCTCTTGTGAAGGAGCAGACTGGAAATCGTATTGCCCATGACGCTGTGCCTCCCTTGGTTAGTGCAAGTAGAACCCAATTTCCAAGCAGTATCAAGAGCCAGATCAGATGATCCCAGCCCAGTCTGCCCAACCGCAGAGGCTGGGACCACCTTGCATACCTGCAGGCCGCCTCTTGTCATCGCTGCAAGTTACCAGGAAGTGAAGTATCTCACAGGCCGGGCATAGTCAGCTCTGATTTTAATGCCACAGTCAGGATCTATGCTGCCGCCTGATGAGATCACGACCTTTCCTAAGGTCACCCTGAACCCTCAGAACACCAGGGCCACCCTGTGCCCAGTCCAGGCCTTGCTCTTTCTCTGTACCCCCTTTATCATCAATGCCCAAGGCCCCACAGTCCTCAGCCTCTCTCCCAAGCCCTTACGTCCCAGATGCAAATCTCTCAGACCAGGCAGAGGTCACACCATGGCTGCCTTCTCCTGCCTGTCTCCTACACTGCATCCCAAGCACTTTTATTCAGTCCAAAAACCTCCACACGAATGACCACCCATCAGATCCACACACAGCTAAGTCCACAAGACCCTCTGTATCAGGGAGACACCCCCTAGACCTCCTGTGACTGCCAGTAAAGGGGGGCATCAGAGCCTCACTCAGACAGGACTGAGGAACAGAAACAGGTGCACTGAAAGGGGATGGACCCTGACATAGTGGTGTACACATGTAATCCCAGCACGCTGGGAGACTAAAGCAAGGGGATTGCAATTTAGCAAGATCCTATATCTAAATAAAAAATAAAAAAGGGCTGGGGATGTAGCTCAGTGTGAAAGCCCTGGATTCAATCACCACTACCACAAAGAGGGAAGAGGGGTGGCAGAATTCTAGTGTTACATTTCCCTTTAATAGTGTGATGCAATAAGTACTATATATGTGTGTGTGTATGTGTTTGTGTGTGTGTGTGTGTGTGTGTGTGTATGGAGTATTAGGACAACCTTAATGGGGAAAACACTTGTAGAAGGCTCAAGATACACAGCAGGGGCAGCTGGAAATGCCTACTGCTCTCTGATGATAGTAGAGGAACACAGGTTACCTGGGAAGATGTATACTTGAGAGTTGCTTATGTCGTAGGTTTGCCACCAGGTGGGTGGTCCACTTCCTTCTTCCCTACTTTGCCAGTCCTGAATTATGGACTGGCTGGTAGCCTGGATCTGTCAAGGAGGGAGCAGAAGACAGGAAGAACAGTGCCCATGGGTGTGGCTCTAAAGATTGTAGAGAGGAGGTAGGAGAAGCGGGAACCTCTGGCAAGGAGGGGTCGGGCAGAGATTCCTGCTGTGCCTGATGGCATTCCTGACCTCCCAAAGCTGGTTGCCCTTGACGCCACACTGCTTCCTTTCTGGACTGGTGCTCTAGGGAAGTAAGTATGAAAATGCACTGTGTTCTTTTCCAGCACCCTCCCCAGGCAAGTCAGGGAAGGCCTGGAGCGAGCCCCATTTGTGTGCAAGATGTTTGTCTCCCTGTGAGTCCCTGATTGGTGGGTGGGAAGGGGCACTCAACAGAGTCTGCCCCATGTTTGGGGTTGGGGAGATCTACCTGTGGCCTGCAGGGCATCTTGAAATCTCTCTCCACTGACCAATCCTACAGCTTATCGTGTCAGCCCTGGTTCCAACACGCACCCTGGACCTGACCACTTCTGCCTCCACAGCCACCTCCAGTGGGCAGCCACTCTTTCCTGCCACCTAACCTCCTGTCTCCTTGCTTCTGCTCTGAGCCCTCCTACACATTCTCTCTGCCAGAATCATCTTTTAAAACACAAGTAGGATCTGTCACTTTTTGCTTCAGAATCTTCAGTGGTTCCCTGTGTAATTAGACTCAATTCCCAGTTCCTCACTGTGGCCTAAGGGCTTGCTACTTGCGAGGGGTGTCTCTGGGGATCCCAGCTTGGACTCCTCCTGGGAGTGTGTTGCAAATACAACATCTCAGGCCCCACTTCAATCTCCAAAATCAAAATTCCTGAGCTCTGTGTGTGTGTGTGTGTGTGCGCGCGCGTGTGTGTGCGCGCGCGTGTGTGTGCGCGCGCGTGTGTGTGCGCGCGCGTGCGCTGTCAGTTTCAGAAATGCCTGCCTAAGGGACTCTGCAATCTGCCCACCCTGTCCCTTTGACTCTAGGTCCCTTTGATGTCACTTAGGACCAGCACACTGAATATACTCAGAAGGCCCTCTTGGGGCCTCCAACTAAAGGAACCTCCCGTCCCAAGTCACTTGCAATTTTATTCCTGTTTTTTGTTGTTCAGAGTGCACATCCCCATCAACAAGACTGTGTGGTATCGTGTGTCTTTGCACTAGAATGTAAGCTTCATGGGGGAGGGGTGCCAGCTCATCCTGCTCACCATCGAGCTCTGCAAGCCTACGACAGTCCCTGGGGAGCAGGAGGGATCCAGTTGAGCCGAGTGCATTTCCCAGGCACCTATGATTGGCCAAAGCAAGATGCCTGGGCCCTCTGGTAGTTTATGGTCAGGTCAGGAGGACCTGCCTGCCTCATGGGAGATGTAGTTTAAAATGTGGGAGTGAAATATAAATGAGAAATGCCTCCCCCCACATTTTTTAGGTTCACTTGGCTGGAAAATGAGGAAGAAAAAAAGATGCCCAGTGGTTCCAAAGAAGGGAAGTATGGGACATAGATCTCCCAAAATATAGGGGTGGCTATAGGAACAGGGCTTTGCCCATGTTGGGATCATGGTAATGGTCTGGCCCTTTCTCACCTGGTAGAAATAACTAATCTGTCTTTAATGATTAGGAGGCCGGTGCTTTTCATCTCCTCAACCTAAATGGAAATAAGGCCATGGGAGAAAAAGTACCTTTTACCGTAGAGCCGTGGTTCTCCATCCATCCCCTGGACCAGCAGCAGCAGCTGGACTCATTGATGGGGAACTTGTTAGAAATGAGAATCGCAAGCCCTACCTGCACCTACTAACTCAGAGAACTGGGGGTGGGATGCAGTGAGCGGTCCGTGAACAGCCCCTCCAGGTGATTCTGATGCATGCTGGAGTCTGAGAGACTAATCTGATCAAAGTATGTAAATCTCTCTCTTACTTATAAAATAATTAATATATTATAGACAATTTAGAAAACTGGAAAAAAGTAAAAGAAAATTAAGGCATCAGTAATTCTTCCACTCAGAAATAATTCCTACTAATACCATTAATATCTCGATGTACCTTCTAGCAATCTTTTTTAAAGCATATGCATAATTTTTTACTTTACAAAATTGGAATTATTTTGGCTATTTATACTGCTTTTATCATAGTATTTTATCTTTGAGCTGATCATTCATAGAAAATTTCATTTTAATAGCTGTGAACTATTCACTCATGTTAATGTACCATAATAGCTATGTATTAGGTAGTTTCCTATTTCCTTTAATATGAATGGCATGAGAATGAACATCCTGGCTTTCAAAGTCTGATTTTTTCTGAGGATAAAATGCTACAAGATGAAGAACAAGTCAAAGACTAAATATTTTAGGTTTCTTAATGAACTATTTATTGTTACAATGTTTTAAAACATTTATGTATTTGCAGCATAGATGGAAAAAAGCGTTCATTTATTACCCCTATAAAAAAGCTTGTATACACTTAAAAGAAACCCCTACATCTCAGTGGAAAAGGAAGTGACAATTCATAAATACAATTCAAACACCAGAAAAGGTTGGATCTTATTACTAGTTTTTTAGAAAACTGAAACTAAAACTCCACAATACCGTTTTTTCTTTTTTTTTTTTAATTCATCGATTTCACAAAGCTTTGTAAAAATGGGACTAGCTGGGCTGGCAAGAAAGGGTGCAGTGAAATGGATATTCCCTCCCATCACTTCTGAAAGGAATATAAATTGATACCACCTTTCTGGGGAGCAGTTTGGTGTGTTTTACTAAAGACGTTCTGCTTGTAGCTCATTAGCTGCTGCAAAGGCCCATCCACAGAACAGTACTCCGGGCTGTGGCATGACTGTTTGATTATACAGTAAGCCAAGCTGCCTCCAGTCAGGACATGGGACCATCTAGGCACTCTTTAAATGTTTCACTTGTGTAACTTATTGAATCTTCAGTGCAGAAGAGGCTATTTGTTTTCATTCTGTAGATGGCAACAGGAGGCCAAAGAGGTCCAGTAACTTGCCTAAGGTCATGAGGTAGGAAGGTAACCAAGCTAGGATTTAAAAGTAACCAAGACTCATTCTAACACCCATGCTTTTAACTTCTGTAGCAGGCTGCCTTCTGGTGTGGCAGAATCTGATGGACAGGGAAGCTAAGTCAACTTGCCAGGCTACCCAGGACTGCAAGGACTTTCTCTTGTCTCTTAGTTTGGGATTCATTCATCCTCTGTGTTTCCCGCCATCTGCTGACCTTGGTGAGGATTCTAGTTGTCCTGTCTCCAAGACATCGTCTTTGTTTTGAAGCATCTGACTTTCAGACAATAAAAAAATCTTTGGTTTATAAACAGCAGAGCACTTGCTTTGTCCACAGAAGCACTGGTATGTGTGATATATCCAGTGTACCTGAACACATACTGGTGTTTTATGGGTGTTGGTTCCTTGAGTGGGGCGGTAGCTGGCCACGTCTGTGACTCTTACCCATCCCTGGGCAGACTGCATTGCTGAAACCTTCAGACAGATGAAAGCAAAGTCCATTCTCAAGTCACAGCTTTCCCTTAGGGCCCAGGAGCATGCTAAGCACTGCAGGAGACACAAAAGAATTAGCAAGTAGAGCCTCTGCCCTGGACCTACACTTACAGCGTGATGGGAGCAGATGTCACTGGCCTGAGTGATGCAGGCCCTATGTTTTTTCTACCCACTCACGAGGCTCTAGGTGGGTTAGATAGAGAGGCTTGCTGGTGGAGGTGTCCCCTGAAGCAGGCCTTGGAGGAATGGAGAGGCAGAAGATCCAGTGAAGCTGGGGAGGCGCGATCCCTACCACAGAGACTTCTCTTGACAGGCCAAGGCATGCAGGTAGTGCTGTCTTTCTCTTCGTGTCTCCCAGTCCCCAGCACAGCCTGCAAGAGGACACAGGACTCACAAGGGTTCAGTGTGTGTGTGTGTGTGTGTGTGTGTGTGTGTGTGTGTCTGTGTAAACAGCCACATTTAGGGGGTAACACAGGCACTTGAGCAAGGGAGTAGACTGGTTTGGGTGACACAAATGAAGCCACAGGCGGTCTCAGTTCTCCTAGCCAGAGGATTGCCTGGCCTCTGAGTATTGGTTGGCCACCCCTGGGAGGCACTTCCTGAGAGGTGGTGCCCAGGGAAGAATGCACAAGACACTGGAGCACACAGGAGCTATGGAGCAAGAGACAGGAAGGCCTGCTGGTATGGGGTGTGTCTTAGTTACTTTTCTCTTGTTGCTGAGACAGAATGCCTGTCACCCACAAGTTAAGGGAGGAAAGGCTTATTTCGCTCAGTTTGCAGAGCTCTCAGTCGCTAGGCAGCTGGCTGCAAGGCAGGGCCGCCTGGCGCAGGGAATCACTTGATCCCAGCAGCACACACCCTAGATCCAGCCACCTCTGAAAAGCCCCACCTATGACTGCGTGAGGCTTTGGGGGGACATTTAGATACAAGCTCTAACAGCCGAGGGCAATTTGGTTGTGTTAGAGGAGCTAGTTCCATGTGATAGGCAGACTGGAGCTGCTCAGTGTGGTCAGCAGCAGGGGAAGGTGAGTGATAAAAGCAGACCTAGATGCCCAGTGGCCTGCTGGCACACCTCCATCCGTCCCCCAGCCCTGTCAGCTCTTGACTGCTTAACCACAGCGCGCATGCCTCTCCTGCTGGGCACACAGTGAGAACACACCAGGCACATCAGCTCCTTCTAAACATGGGCTAGAAATGAAGGTGCTACACACAGTGAGGGGCTGAGTCAAGGCCGGCAGTGGCCCAACGGCAGAGCAGTGAAGGGTGCAAGAGGGACCCTGAGATCCTAGCCAATGGCAGAAACATAGGAAAGCTGTACTCACTGAGGGACGGGGGCAGGGTAGCTAAGTGAAAGAAGTCAGTCAAAATGTTGAATATAGTATGATTCCATGGCAAATTCATAGAGACAGAAAGTGGATCAGAGCTCACCAGGGACTAGATGAAGGGGGAAATGAAGAATTATTGCTTAACATATACAGAGTTTCTCTTCAGAGTGATGAAAACGTTTGGAAATAGTGCTAATTGTTGTACAGCATTGTGGCTGCAACTATCTCTGCTGAATTGTGTATAGTACATTCTTTAAAATGGCTAAAAGGGAAATTTGGTGATGTATGTGTGTGTGTGTGTGTATATATATATATATATATTTTTTTTTTTTTTTAAATTTGGTAGTTTTACCAGAGAAGTAGATGGAGACCCAGCATGAAGGGGGACTTGGCCATAGTCAAGGTGGCTTGAGACTGGGTTTGAGGACAACGTGTTCTGTGTCTGAGACTCTGGAAGGACTATTAGATCTGTGAATTCTCTTGGCTTTCTCTTTGACTTTGAGCCATATATAAAAGGTCACACCCTAGGCCTAGAGGTAACCCCGGATGAAGCAAGCAGTGTGGGTCAGCTGGGACACCTCCTGTCCTCTTCTCTCTTGCCACCCTTTGGCTAGGGTGAGTTCTACAGGAGGGGCTTCAGCTCAAGCTAGTCCAGAAACCAGTTTAACTTTTTGAACTTATCTTGCCTCTCCTTAGGGTTTCCTAGTAGCTGACCATGATAGGGTCCACTGTGCCTGGTGAAGTTTTGATTTTCCTTGTATATTTACAACCCTGTGAAGACAGGCAGGATTATTCCCATTTAAGGAGTGAGCTAAGTGAGTCTTGGAGGGAATTTCTACAATTAGTTGACATCATACATGAGTCTACTAGCCAGCCAGCAAGTGCAAGGGCTATTCCTCCGCATTGCACCTCTGTCCACAATAAAATTCCCACCCATAAGACAACAGGAAGGACATTCTCAAGAATTCCTGAAGAATTATCACTTTATCCTCTTGAAGTTTTGTATGAGCAGAGTTTCCTGTGATGGTCAGTCAAAATCAGGTGCTCCTTTCGTAAGGCCCAGAGTTGTCCATGCAGACAATCCCATGTTGCTTTCCCTAAAGCATTGAATCTGTGGTAGTCATTAAACATTTAGGAGACTACACAATTCCCAAGTTCAAAGTCTTGCTCATTAAAATGGGCATCTTATGAAGAAAAATTTAAACAAGAAAAAGAGGGGAAAAATAATCTCACACTTAGAAATGCAATCCTTCATATTGTTAGTGTTAGTATTTTCTTCACTTTTTCCTTATGTATGCAAACATATACAGTGTGTTTAAGCATAGATAATTTGCAAAATTTTTTCTTAACCATTTACAATGATCTTCTTTCCTTTGAAAAAGTATATGTAGTTTTAAACTTTTTTAAGTTATAAAAATAACATATGTCCATTGTGAAGAGAAAGTAAGGAAAGAAGGAGGGAGAGATAAACAAGAGAAGAAATTAAGCTATTATAATTCTTCCACTGAGTGCTTATTATAAATATTTTTATTCTAAACTTTTTTAGGCATATATATTTTCTTAAACAAACCAGGATCATACTTTTTGTATATATCACTACATGGTATAGTTTCACATCAGTGAAGCACTTAGCTTTATTATTTTAATGGCTACAAGTCATTTCATTGTGTAAATGCTTAATTTCATACTTTATATTTAACCAGTATTTTTTTTGGACATTTAAAGTTTTGCCTACAACATAAGAATATGGATATTAAAATCATGTAACAAAACCATTGCACATACTTAACTATCTGTATAAACAACTAGATGTGGAACTGTTGGCACAAAGAGAATGTACCTAATCATTTTAGGGTCCTAAATTGCTAAGTTGCCTAACAGAAAACTGTGTGCTTATGTTTTCTCTCTCTTTTTTCTGACTGGCTAGATCTGAGTTTCATGTGTGGGTGTGCACATGCATGTGTATGTGTGTGTGTGTGTGTGAGCACATGTATGTTCTGATTTCTGTTCTGACAAAGCTTGCGTCTCAGAATGAGTAAGCGGGGCTGGGGATTTAGCTCAGTGGTTAAAGTGCTTGCCTTGCACACACAAGACCCTGTGTTCCATCCCCGACACCAAAAAAAAAAAAAAAAAGAAAAAAAGAATGCGTGAGCAAGGGCAGCTCAGGAAGTCCTGAAACTCCGGTCCCGCCTGTGGCAGAGCTGCCTCTGGGCCCGCGCATCCCAGTCCAGTGCACCGCAGCGGTGAGAACAGAGCAGGCCCTACTGCCTCCTCCCTCCCCGCACAGGGCTCCTGCTTCTCCTCTCTGCCTTTCTAGACAGAGGACTGCAGCAGAATCCGAGCAGCCTGGGGAGTGGCTTGCTGTGGATTACCAAGTATTTAGGGGGAAAAGGCCATCTAAGGAATTTTTTAAAGTTTCTTTATTGACTTTATAATTTTGAAATTAATTGTTTACTTCACAAACATTACATGAATTCATTCCACTCCTGGGATAAAACTAAAGCATAATAACTAAGTCCCCAATGACATTTTCCCTAATCCAAAATTCCGTGTTGTATGCATGTGGAACTATGCTAATTTATTGAATTTTTAAAAATTCCAGTTCAAGGTTCTGGGGAGGTGCTGGGTACCTAGGCATGAGTCAGGGACAGCCTTGACCTGGGTGTGTGTGGGGGCGGGGGGGACGGTGAGACAAACCCCAAAGCTCACTAGCAGTTTAGCTGGAAACCACACAGCAGACAGGGATCTTTTTGCACTTTGGTGGTATTTGGCACCTGGAGGCTGGTTTGCTCCCTAGAAAGTTCAGACAGTCGCCTGGCTGTAACTGAAAGAAAGTTGTACAAAATCTAAATCAAGCCAGGTGTCCTGGCACACACCTGTAATCCCAGCACTTGGGAGACTGAGGCAGGACAATCTTGAGTTCAAGGCCAGCTTGGGCTACATGACAAGGCCCTGTCACAAAGCAAACAAACAAACAAACAAAATATCAAACCTCCACAAAACCTATGCATTGGTAGTAGTTCTGTCAACTAAAGCAATGGAATAAACCTAGTTTCTCTTCTTACTAAGAGAAGATTCCAAGGTTTCACCTTCTCCTAGTCTGCCTCCTGGGACATGGCCGTGCTCACCTCCCCCTCCTGGACCCCCTCCCTGGGCCCTTTCTTTTCCCAGGACAGGGCCAGCTAGTGTGGGGGCGTCTGGGGCTCAGCTGAGTCCAGGCAGAAAGACTGACTGCCTGGCAAGATGTCGCACGTCGTCTCCTCACCCTGAGGAAGAAAGACACTCAGAGCTGTGCATTCTAAGGAGGCCAAATGACGAAGCAAATTAAATCTCTGGGGTTCTGATGGGACAGGAGTGATTAAGAATTGTAATTAATAATTTGACACAGACAAGGAGGCTGACAGCAAGGAGCCGCCCTGCACAATTGTTTCATGGTCTCGCCTGAGCGTCAGCCTCGTGACTTCGGCCTTCCTCTAGATGCACTAATTAGCATCCCTCGGTAATCAGGAAATTAGTTCCCTAAAGATCACTTAGGCATGCAAGACAGGCTAGATGAGAAGCACCAGCCAAGGAGAGGCCTTTAGAGTGTTGCTCTACCAACCAGTCAAGTGGCAGGACAGGGCCAGACCGTGGACAGCAAATACAGACGTGGTCAAGGGAGTCGGGGAGTGTCCTCTATGAGAATATGCCCCTCTCTGATCAGTGTGCATCTGCGGGTAAGGCACACATGCAAGATGATCCCTCTGCATCCTGGGAGAAGACAACACTATGCCCACAGATGGTGATGGTGATGGTAATGATCAAGGCACCAACTCAGTGCAGTATTGTCTTAGCTTCCTGTTACTTTGACAAAATACCAAGATCATCAACTTCTAAAGAAAAAATGTTTATTTTGGCTCATGGTTCAGAGGTTTCAATCTATGGTCAGTGGCTCTGTTGCTTTTGGGCCTGTGGCAAAGCAGAACATCATGGCAAGAGCAGGTGATAGAACAAAGCTGTTCACCTCACAGCAGCCAGGAAGCAGAGAGGGGAAGGGGCCAGGGCACCACTATTCACCTCTGGGGCATGACCCCAGAGACCTAACTTCCTCCTACTGGGCACCCCACCAAAGGTTCAGTCACCTCCCAATAGCATCAAGGGCTCAGGAGCAAGCCTTCAACAGAAAGGTCATTGGGGAACCCTTCCAACCATAGGATGTACACAGAATAAAAAAGAGCACTAAACTGAAGTTAAAGATCCATGGTCTGTACCACTACCTACCTTCCCATGGGCCTGTGCTTAAAGCACTTTACTTCTCTGTGCCTCAGTCTTCTTCTCTGAGAAGTGGGCCCTCTTTCCAACCTGCAGTTCCAGAGGGACTGAGTGGTCCCAGGACCACAGGTTTCCTGAGGACCATCCCTGCCTTAGTCAGGCCCATGGAACTGGAGGGAAAGGAAAGACGCCAGGTTCCCTGAGCTGCCTTTGTGGGGAGGGTGGCTGCTTCTGGCTGAGTCACTCATTAATGCATCTTCACAAGGAAGCATTTCTCTTTCTCTTTTTCAAAAAATACAGCATTTCTTCCTTTTTTACAAATAACATTCATTTGTGCCCATTAAGAGTAAGGCATGCTTGTGACAGAGTATTCAGAAGATCTACACCCGCAGCCACATCCTGCCGCCCCGTCCTCCCAGCCCTGCCTCCGACAGCCTCGTTCGTCACTTGGCTGTATTTTCTCCCACTTATCTCCCATGCCTACATTGTTTGGGGTGCTTGTTTGTTGTACTGCATTAATGATTATTCTGTTTACAAATTCTGTATCCCACTTTTTCACTCATCTTCGTAGGCATTTGCGTAAGCACCATTTTTCAGGGCAGAAGTTGCCTCTGATCTTTTCAGTTTTAGAAAGGAAAGAGGCAGGAGGGAACCTCGGTTGTGTGTGGGGGGGAGGCTCCAGGTGTGCAAAATTGGTAAACTGAAGGTGGAGCAGGGCTGTCTGGCCAGGAGTTCCACTCTTTGGAGGAGGCAGGGCTTGCATTCCTTCACCCCCTTGCTTTCTCCCCTGAACCTCCAGGGGACCACTGGACAATCCCCTCCCTCGCTGTGGCCCGGGTTCCCAGCGGCATCCCATGGCTGGGGCTGGGGACCACTCCCTTCCTCTGCCCCACCTCCCAGCCTGCATGGTCTTTCTTCTCTCTCCACATCTCTTCCCCAAGAAGTCTCCCCATTCCAGCATTCTCTGAAAAATGTCTCTTACCAGGGACTGGCTTCACCCCACTCCTGAGCGCTCCCTCTCCTCAATTTTTAATATGGCGTTTCAGGGACATTTAATAACTATTGATTCATGAGGCCTGTGTCAAGGGACAAGTGCACAGTCACTGAAGCAGAAAAGGTGGGCTAAGCCGGGACACAGAACAGGACAGAAAAAGAGTGGGAAGCCTAAACCCTGAGCCCAGAGAGGCCTAGCCCATAAACTCAGGTGGAACCAGGCTTCTCTACCCTTTAGACCACATAAGGCCCAAGAAGTTCGACTTAGACAGCGCCCTCTTCCCCAGGGTGACCATCTGGGGACCTCCTGAGCCTGTCACCTTGGCTGCCTCCCATACTTGCCCCTGCTGAGCTGCCCAGGCCCTCCCTCCGCATGGTCCCAGTCTGGGAAAACACTCCTCCAGTGTCTTGGTTCCTCTGACCATCTCACTTTCCTGCCGGGCTAGGTGAGCCTCCCATCTTTACATCTCTGAACGGCAGCTTCCTCCCAAATGCAGATCTCCCACTGTCATACTCCGGGCTTCCTCTGTAAGAGCACAGGCCAGGCCTGATTCGCGCAACACCCCAAGACCCATATTTGTCCACAGCACCTGTCCCTGGGGTCTCCACTCTCAGGGCTCCAGCTGCGCCTTTGAGGGTGGAAAGGGCATGGGCTCTGGAGTCAGATACGTGTGACAGGGAGCAAATAATTTTACTCCCTAGCCTCAGATGCCACTATAAGGAAAATTCCCTAATGGTAGAATTTCACATACTCTGACAAATATTTGAGGAATGGTTTTGTTTTTGTGTCAGGAGGAAAAAGAGATGTCACTAGGCTTGGCACAAAACCAACCCCTGAGAGCCATTTGAGAGCACCAGGGGTCGGAGCCAAGGAAGTCTGCTCTAACCTGCTGCTTCTGCAGCTTCTCTCTGGATGACACTGGTTCCAGGCAGCTCGCCCCTGACTTCACTAGGCCCTGCAGAGTTATCTTAGGCCCCAGCCTAGCCCTGAGCCAAGCTCCTGCTGCACTCCAGGATGACCCGGACTTCTTATTTGAAAACTCCCGCCGGGGGGTGGAAGGATGTGCTATCAGGAAGGTTCCCAAGTGGACATGTGAGGAGTCACCTGGGAGAGCCACAGTGGCCTGCAGAGAGGCCAGCCTGCCCTCCTCATGGCTCTGGCTGCAGCCCAAGCATATCTCCTCTTATCTTCAGAAACTTCTCCAGGCTCCCTCTTCCCTGGGAGGTGTTAGTGACCCCAGAAACTGTCTCTGAGCACTGTGCACACTTCTCCTGACCTGCAGTGTCTGTGCCTTTCCTGGCTGACTCTCAGCCTACTTCCCTGCCCTTCCTCATCCTGGCCCTCCTCACACCTGTCCTCTTCCCTCCTTGCTTACCCTTTGTCTCCCAGTTCTTTCCCTACTGCTTTCTGCCCTCTGCCCATTCCTCCTCCCCTCTTAATCATCTCTGTCTCCTCCTCAGCCTTCCCCACCCCTGCTTACCGCCTCTTTTCTTCCCTAACTTTCCATCCCTCCTGCCCTGTGTCCCCTCCTTTCCATCCCTTCTCCCTCCCAACTCTCCCTCCTCCCTCTCCTGACCTCTCCTCCACCCTACTTCCCTCTAAGGCCCCTCCCCACATTCTCCACCTCACCTCCCTACTCCCCTCCCTCTCTCCTATCTCTTAGGTGAACTTTGCATTTAAAATTCACCTGATATTTAAATCTCCACTCGTTTCCTGGTTCAGCTGAGGCTCTGGTTCCAATTCTGTCACCTTCATCCTCCAAGTAGACCGCTGCAGGCTGTCTGACACTGACTGGGTTGCTTTGCTTTGTATAACTGGTTCCTGCCTGCTGCCCCACCGTACCTGCCCCCCCCTACTTCTCCCACTCCCTTGCAGTTCGGAGGTGGGAGTCCACAGAGTCCTCCCCCCTACCACTCTCCCTGCCCTGCTCCACTGCCCGCTTCTTTGGTCTGTCCTAATGCCAGGATGGCTTTTTTCCAAGCTGGTGGGTCTCCAGTTTGCGCTGAACATCCATCTTCACAGTTTGCCTAGGAAAACTTTTAAGTACCTTTATAGAAGTATAATTGTTGTGCAATAAACCTCCCATGTTTAAAATGTAGTTTGATAGGTTTGGGCACTTGGAGACACCAGCAACCCTTCATCACATCTGATGGTGAACAAAGTGAGCACCCTGCTTACCTCTTGCCCTTTCTGTCCCTCCCCCTGCTCCTCTTGCCCCCCGCCCCAGCCTGGGCAATAGTCTGGTTTTTCCTTTTGAGTTTGTGCTTTCTTGCTTGTCCCATCATCTTCTGTCCTCCTTACGAACCCTCCCTTAGCCCTTGTTTCACAGGACAGCTGGCCACTTCTTGGCCTGACCAGCCTCGGGGAACTGCTTGCTAGCCTGTGCACATGTGTAGGACTGTTGGGCCTAGCTATGGCCTTTGGCCTCCTTTTCTTCCTTCTCCTTTGTCACTTCAGGAAATACATGGCCGCCTGGAAGGAGGCTCCTGTTAAGCCTGTTCCATGCACTGATGAAGGAGCTTTCTGAAGGCCAGAGTCTGGAAGGAGGAAGGGGTTCATGCTGAAAGCAAGGAGAAAGTAGGAGGTATGTGGACCCAGAATCATTCAGCTCCTCAGGGTAGGAAGGGCCACCAAGCCATGGTGGAGTGGCAGAAGCAGCTAGCTCCCTGTGGCCTTGGTCCCTGCTCTGCGTCCCCTTGTCATTAATACATCAGCCTGCCATTCAGTGACACATTTCTCATTTGTCCATAGCCTGCTCATGCTCAGGATGTGTTATCAGGATTTTTAATAGCAGCAGTATTATTTGGTTCTAAAATATGTGACCACAGAAAGACTATTCAAAAGGGCTTCTTAATTCAGCATATCTTTTTAATTAGCATTTAGAGAGTACAGTAAGACACAAGATGCCAGGCAGTGGTCTCCTGGCTGCAGCTCTTACCAGCTGGCAAGCATGAGGGCCAGTTGTTACATTTTAGGAATTTGTGAACGAATTGTTCCACATAGATACCTCTTTTTTTAAATTTTTTAGTTTGAAAATGGCTGTGCTGGGAGTAGTGACACCATGGAAATCAACACGGTGTCCGCACGAGGACTCCCCTACCTTTTTCATGGTGCTACGCTTTTACCTGCACACCAGAATCAGGGCTAGAAAGACCCTGAGATCACCAGGCCCCCATACCCCACAGCAGTTCCCCTGCCAGGGGAGTTTGAGAAGTGTGGAAATGTGCATAGGGGCATGATTGCAGTTGTCCATATTATTAAGTGGGCCAGGACCATAGCTGCTAAAATCTTCTGCATGGCCACCACATGCCCTAAACTATGCTCTCATCCACCCAAGATGCAATAGTGCCACCATCAAGAAGCACTGAGGTTCTTTGCCACGTTCCTGGAAGACTAAATGAAGCTCAGAGAATCTGATGCAATTCAGTTGGTGAATCAGGCACTGTAGGTGGGGTAGCAATGATGAATGACACTCAGCTCCGCCTTCCTAGACACCTGAAATTACCTTGCTGTTGGAGGGTCTGCAATGGGCCTGGGAACCAAGGTCAGCCATACCCTGAATCCTTTTCCTGACCCTGCCCTTGTCAGTGGCATTGGGGGCTTAAAGGAGAGCTTGTCCTTGGAGGGGAGGACAGAAATGAAGGATGGAGACAGCCTCTGCAGATACCTAGCAGGGTTTAGTCTTGTTTCAGTGCATCTTACACAGGTGCAGAGATGTAAATCAGTGTTTCTAGCTACAAGGAGTGTGATGGGAGTTTGCCAGTAGCAGAGGGCAGGGCTGAGTTGTTCTGAAATAGCTGGGTGTGGACTGCTCTTCCATAAGGCCCCTGCCTGGCTAACCAGTGCCTCAGGGCTGCACAGTGCCGCACACTGGACTGGGCCCATTCCCTGCTCTTTGTACTTCTGCTTGTTCTGCTTGGGGACTGAGCCACCAGGGAACTCTGAAGCTCCCCAAGTGTGACTTAGGAGGGCATGTGGGTCCCTGTGTGACTTTCTTCTCTTACATCCTCAGAGTAAAACAGAAGGAGGACATGATCTATTACAAGTACCAAGAGCCTGCAATATGCCTACTACATACCAGGCTGGAGAGAGAGAGAGAAAGAGAATGAGAGAGAGAGAGAGAGAGAGAGAGAGAGAGTGTATGCATGAATATAGATAGATAGATAGAATAAGATATAGATATAGATGATATAGAGGTAAATGATATAGATATAGCTAGATATAGATGAGTTCATATATCATACAATCAACTCATTAAAAGTATGTAATTCAAAGTTTTTAATTTATTCACAAATCTGTGCAACCATCACCACATCATTTCTTAAAAAATGTACACACACTGTGAAAAGAGACTCCTTACCCATTTGCAGTCACTCCCCGGTTCCTTCAACTTGCTTCTCACACCCACCTTCTAACAACCATTAATCTACTTTTTGTCTCTGTAAGCTGGCCTGTTTTGGATATCTTATAAAATGGAATCATATGGTATGTTGTTTTTTGTGACTGGCTTCTTTTACTTAGCACAGTGATTCCCAGGCTCATCCATGTAGTAGGATGTACCAGTACTTCATTCCTTTTTATTGCCAAATAATGTCCCATTGTATGGATGTACCGCACTTTGTTTAATCCACTTATCTACAGACATTTGCATTGTTTCTATTTCAGATTTTAACAGTGATGCTGCTATGAACTTGCACGTACAGGCTGTGTGGGTGTACCTCTCCGTCTCTCTTTGGTATATTCCTAGGAGTAGAATTGTGCAGTCATATATTTCTACCTTATTTTTACCAATTTGCCAACTCACCTGAGTTGATGTCATTAGCCTTGTTTTTCAGATAAAGGAAGAAAGGATATAAAAGGTCAAACAGAAATTGCTGAAACCACAGAGCAAGGGAGTTTCTGGGCTGTCTTCCTACCTGTGTTGTTGACTCTGTCTTGTGCAGACATCTTGGTGCTGCCTGGGGTCAGAATTTTCTGGGTCTCTGCAAGACGCTGTTGAATTGCCCCCTAGCCTCCTCCTCAGCCAGTTCTGTAATCTGTGGCAATCCCGTCATTTTTTCCAGAGGCTCTGTTTCCTTATGTTGTATGTGTTTTCCCCTAAATCTTTGTCTTCCTGATGGGGCCATTCCTGACTTCTCCTTTCTTTCTGGGAATGTGCTTTCCCAGCCTTTATGAGTC